>MCJB01048700.1:15357-34879 GCA_002018475.1 Nicotiana obtusifolia
GGGGGGGGGGGTGAGATTCTTACGTCTATAGGGTCTATACAAATTACAACAACTATGGCAGATATCTCAGAATTGAAGCCTGGGTAGGGGATCGGAAAAAAGCAATTATCATTCCAGAATTTGTTCACAATAAGTGTTGGGGAGACATAGCAGGGAAAATATTACACTTTCTGGGGGAAGCTACAAATTACAAATACAAAGAATTTACATATTTACAAAGAAGACCATTCATAGCTGCTGTTGAAATCTCGAATTGGCCTCTGCAACAGGTGGATGATAAAACCCAAAGTGGAACTAATGACTTTTTAGCAAAATGCTTGGTTGGATACTTCAACGATCCCTTCAACTCGAGTCCCAACACCAAAGTCATACAGAAATGGTTCCTCACAAGGTGGCAAGTGATAGCAAGCCTCAGAATCACCCCTATTGCTCACAACAAATTTCTTTTTGAACTACCTTCCAAACAAGAAGCAGCCAGAGTCAAAGCAGGTGATTGGTTCTGAATGGAAGGCGTCTATCACTAGAGTGGTGGCCGTCGGAATACAGATCTTTTCCGATGAAGAATGAAGCAGGGCAAAGATGGGTCAAAGCATTTGGCTTCCATTGCATGGATGGACAATGAATTCTTTTCGACATATCGGTGAGCTTTGTGGAGGCGTTATTGATGTGGATGAAAACACTAAGCACATAACACATTTATGCTAGGCTAGGATCTATGTTCAAAGCAAAGTCGAAGTCCCCCCAAAGGAACTGGAACTGATGATTGATGGTATGAGATACAAGATCTCAATTCTGGAGGACCAAATAACAAATATTATCTCGCACGGTGGTGCTGTAGCACCTTCAGAGAAGGGGAAAATGGTGGAAGCAGGGTTGAAGTTACCGCCGGCCATCGCTTCCTCGAGCCTATCAAAGAAGATAAGGGAAAACCCTCCGGTCCATAGCTTGCAGCATAGACGATCGAGCCACTTTAATTCAAACGAGGTCAAAAAGATTCATAGCAATTTGGACAACCCGCCATGTGGACCAGCCCAACTTGTAAATAACAAGATGGGCAAAGAGGCTGTCAAAAGTATGGGCCGAAAATTAGACCAAGTTTATTATAAAAGAGGCCCAAAGTCCAAATTAAAACAAAGGGAACTTCTGCAAAATGGCGGGCTATTGGGCCTCTAACAGACCCATGTGTTAATAAAAACCGCCCTATCATTCTTGCTAATCAATTCGACCCCATCTCTGCTGAAATAGAAGCCTCAAAAGGGCTACGAACAGTACAGATGGCCAGAGGCTTCGCTTGTGACACCATCAGATGCCGATGATGAGGCAGAGCAGATGAAGATAATTATTCCAAGACAGCCATTACTAAAGCAATTCGAATCAGTGAGTAGTTCTGAAGCTGATGTCTCTTCTTGTGAACTCTCTCCCTTCCTTGGTATGATTTGGGCTCCTCAAGTATGCAACCAATCAGTTCTCCAGCAGTTATCGAAACTTCAAGATGGACCAAGTCAGTGATGGTCAAAGCATACAAGGCATTAGGAATTTATTTTTTGGGGTTTGAACATGAGATCTTGGTATGGTCTTGCGCATGGAACAAAAAAGACAGGAGCAAATCCAGAAACATGAATCTTTAATCAAGGCTGGTTCAAAGGGTAAGAAGAAGCAAACATTGGAGTTGGAAAGATTGAAATGGGGAATGAATTATGAGGGCAAGACGGAAAGGGTTAGGGGCAGTTATTACAAAGCATTCTCTGGATGAAGATCAAAATTCTTAGTTGGAATGTGCGGGGTCTCAATGAAGCAGAAAAAAGAAGTACAATAAAGTCACTAATTCACAAATGGAAAGCAGATATAGTATGTCTACAAGAAACAAAGATAGAAGATTGGTCACCACTCTTGATCAGACAAGTTTGGGGCAACAGATGGGTTGAATGGGCAGCTCTGAATTCAATTGGGAGAAGCGGTGGAATCATTGTGCTTTGGGATAAAAGGCAATGGTCCAACAGGGGGGTACATCAAGGTCTCTAAACTATTTCGTGTATGCTTGAAACCTCACAAGAAGACTTCATGTGGTGTTTCACAGGGGTTTATGGTCCACAAAACAACATAGAGAGGGAGAATTTCTGGCATGAACTTGCAGCTATCAGAGGCATTTGGGAGATCAATGGGTCATAGGAGGAGACTTCAGTGTTTGTAGATATGAAAGTGAAAGATACAACTGTGTTAGAAGGTCCAGGGTTATGAAATCTTTTACAGATATCATCCAAGACTTGGGCATCATCGATCTGCCTCTTTAAGAAGCTCACTACACTTGGTTTAGAGAGGAGGATTCCTTGCAAGCTTCAAGAATTGATAGGTTTTTAATATTAACCGGAATGGAATGACAACTTTAAAGCGATCAAGCAGCTAGCTCTACCAAGAGTTGAATCAGATCATAGGCCTCTACTTCTGGAATGTGGTGATTGGGAAGCCAATCCTTCTTACTTCAAATTTGAAAACATGTGGCTCTAGGTAGAAGGTTTTGTGGACAAAATTGAGGAATGGTGGCACAGTTACTCAATTGGGGGCAATCCAGATTTCATCTTAGTGCAAAGATGAGAAAACTGAAAAAGACATCACAAACTGGAATAGAACAACCTTCGGTCAATTGGAAGCACAAAAAACCAAACTTCTGGAAGATTTAGCTTTGCTGGAGCAAACAACAGAAAATAGACTCATGTCTCAGGCTGAAAAGGAACAATCAATGCATTTAAAGCTAGAATTGTAAAAGATGGAAAAGGCAGAAGAGGTGTCATGGAGGCAAAAATCCAGGTGCCTGTGGGTCAAAGAAGGAGACAAGAACACAAAACTTTATCAAAAAATGGCCAGCTCTCATAGGAGAAACAATTGTATAGATAAACTAATGATTGGGGATGAATTAAATGAAGACAGTGATAAAATCAAAGCTCAAATCTTAAGATTTTATCAAGACCTGTACACTGAGAATGAGCAATGGAGACCTACTGCAACCTTTGAAGGTTTGGCCAGCATAACATCAGTTGAAAAAGTATGGCTTGAAAGACACTTTGAAGAGGAAGAAGTGCTGGCAGCAATAAACTCTTGTGCACCTGACAAAAGTCCAGGTCCTGATGGATTTACCATGGTTTTCTACCAAAAAGCATGGACTGTTATCTGTTATCAATTCTGATATTATGGGGGCTCTCACTCACTTTCATCAACACTGCTATATGATCAGATCATGTAATGCTTCATTCATTGCTCTTATTCCCAAAAAGAAGGGAGAAATTGAACTCCGGGACTTTAGACCTATTAGTCTCATTGGAAGTGTCTACAAAATTGTTGCCAAAGTTCTAGCTAAGAGATTAAAGACAATAATCTGGAAATTAGTCTCTAGAGAGCAAAGTGCATTTCTGAAGAATAGGCAGATCACAGATGCCTCACACAGCCAATGAACTGCTGCATGACAGACTGGAAAGAGGGGTTCCTGGAATTCTTTGCAGGCTAGATGTTGAGAAGGCTTCTGACAAAGTCGATTGGTCCAACCTAATTTCAATGCTGAAAGCTATGGGGTTTCGGGGAAAGATCGATCAAATACAGCCTCACAACTGTCAAGTACTCAGTACTTGTGAATAGATCTTTAGTAGGCTTTTTTCTCTCCAGAAAATGAGTTAGACAGGGTGACCCACTGTCCCCTTTCTTATTCATCCTAGCCATGGAGGGTCTGAGTAAAAGGCTGGACAAGGCAAAGCAAATGCAGTGGATTGAAGGGTTCTGGGTGGGCAACAATGCAGTTGCCTCAGTCACAGTTAGACACTTACTTTATGCAGATGATACTTTAATCTTTTGTGGGGCAGAGAGATCTCAGGTGCAGTTTCTAAACCTGACACTACTACTCTTTGAAGCAATCTCAGGAGTGTACATCAATAAGTTGAAGAGCATGATTTACCCGGTGAATGAAGTATCTAATCTGGAGGAACTGGCAAACATAATGGGCTGTAACATTGGTTTTTTCCCAACAACTTACTTAGGCCTCCCTCTAGGAGCAAAGTACAAAGCATCAGAGATCTGGAATAGAGTAATTGAGAAAGTGGAGAAAAAATTGGCAACTGAACAAAATCAGGAGAACATTCCTATGGAAAGGAAATAGTGAAGGCCATAAATTCCATCTGGTGAAGTGGCCAAAAGTGATCATGCCAAAAAAACAAGGAGGTCTGGGTATCAGAGACTTGACCGAGCACAATAAGAGTCAGCTCATGAAATGGGGGTGGAGGAATGTTCAAGAAACAACAAGCATCTGGAAAGAGGTAGTAAATGCCAAATATGGGGTGCAAGACAGGTGATGCACCAAGCAGAACAGAGCCCCACATGGAGTTGGCCCATGGAAGCATATCAACAATCTGAAAGATAAATTCTTTCAAGAGGTATCTTTCAAGATTGGGAATGGCAACAATATTAAATTCTGGAAGGACAGGTGGCTCAACAACCAACCTGAAAGATTCACATTCTGGCCTTTATCAGATTGCTTCTGACCCTGACTCTTCAATAGCTCAAAATAGAGCAGGGAACACATGGGATCCCTACTTCAGAAGAAACATGCAGGATTGGGAGCTAAATCAGCTATTTGACCTATACGGAGTACTTGAATATGCCATGGGGAATCCTCAAGTCTCAGACAGCTTAAGGTGGGGCAATCTTGATACGGGTATCTACACAGTGAAGGCAGGATATAGTAAACTAAGTGCATCTAATGATATGATTGAACATTGGCCATGGAAGCTGATATGGAAGACAAAACTAGTTATGTGCTTCTCCTGGACAACCCTCAAGGAAGCTATCTTGACCTAGGATAACCTGTGCAGAAGGAAATTTCAGTTGGCAAATAGATGCTACATGTGTCAGCTTAACTCAGAGTCGGTTAACCATTTGTTACTACATTGTACAGTGGCTGCAGATCTTTGGAACATGTTCCTTGCACTTTTTGGAATCAGTTGGACAGTCCCACAAAACATTAGGGATGCAGCAGTTAGTTGGAGCCTCTGGGCAGTTGATAGATCCATCAAGAGGATCTGGCAAATGATCCCAGCATGTATTTTCTGGTGTATCTGGACAGAGAGGAATCGTAGATGTTTTGATGGCATTTCAACTTCCAACTATAACCTGAAGTCTAAATGTTTGATGAGTCTTTTCAGCTGGAGTAACATTTCCCATGTTAATGATATTATTCCCCTCTTAGATTTCATTAGCTCTCTCTCAATGGTTTAGTAGCCATTCCCTTTTGCTCTTGGTTAACTCCCTGCTCTAGAGTGGTTTTTTGTATTAAGAGTTAACCAAGTTTTTTATTGTAACCTTTTGCATCTTCTTGATGCCTATAATACAATACCTTACTTCATCAGGAAAAAAAAGAATCTCAAGAAACTTGGCCCATGTTAAGTGATGATTTAAATTCATCATATGACTCCGAAATGCCAATATCTGATTCAATTAAAATTTTACTACATCAATTGAAGCAGTTAAGCGAACTCAATATTCATGCTTAACTTGCCTCTCAAATGCAAATTGAATAGACTGTTGTTGCCGCATTAGGTCTTCACATTTCTTTGCTTGAAACAAATGTTATTTGTACATCCAATATGTTTTTCGAAGCTACTCTTGTTATGTCAACTCTTAAACACTATAGTCGAAAATACATCACCTCCACCTTGATGAAAGTTACCATCTTTAAATAAATAACAATTCAAACAATATGTTGCATCCTTGTTTACGTTATATTCCAACCAATCATGATAATCACCATATCATTTAGGATTAATCATCAAACCATTTAGTATTAAAACAATGCATTAATTGAGGAAAATCTATTTAAGAAAACTTATGATTCCGAGGTTGACAAGGACTATTCTAAAGGTACGCTCTTATAATCACATAATGATGATTTAGATGATAGTTCAAGACTTGAGTCCTTTCAGCTGGCCATCTTTGTCTGCTTGTCACCAATCGCCAATCACGGCAGCCACGGTAAGTTCCCTTCTCTCTTTTTTCTTCTTTTTTCAGAAAGTCAAAGTACTATGATCCGTTTTGTAGATTGTGATTGGGTTAGTTGCTTTTAGAAATGGAATTGGGTAAATATCGAAAAATAGATACTTGGATAATGGATATGTGATTGAGTATTTGAATTGGTTTTCTTCTCTATAATTGTCAAGGAAATAATGGCAGTGACGCTTCAGACAAAGGCATATAATGTGTCTTTAATATATAAATATTGAAGTATGAATTTCCAATATTCTAGTGGCAATGAAACAGTGAAAAAGTAAAAGCTAAGGAAAATAAAGTTGGGCAAAATTAAAATAGGTTTTCCATTTTTATCTGATACTCATTGATGATTACATATAGCCTCCACCATGCACTACCAAACAAACACTTGTAACTAACTCTGACAAGGACTAAAAGTGTAGTAGTAGCTTAAATCTATGGGTCTAATTATAATTTACCAAACTTACTTAAGAAACCTAGAAGGGACTTAATTGCTCAACTAATAAACTTAACTCTACCCGTCATTAACTGACCCCTAACGGCTACATACATTCTTTTAAGCTTCCCGTACTAGCTTCGCAAGCTGAGGTTATTTTCAATTGCATCAGTTCCCCTCCGTTGAGAACTTCCTTGTCCTCAAGGAAGGAAAAGAGGGAAACGAGTCTTCAAAGCTGAATAATCCTCCCATGTGGCTCGATCAGGTGGCAATTGGTCCCATTGCACTAGAACCTGAGCCACAGCCTTGCTTCCTTTTTGAATCATGTGCCTTTCCAAGATCTTGTGTGGCTGGGGGCAATAAGGGCTTGACAGTTCAACTATGGAGGAATGAGACGTTGTTTTGGCAGTTTATGGTATTTCTTGAGCTGATCAACATGAAATGTTGGGGTGCAGCAGTAACTGTGAAGGAAGAGAGTTTGTAGGCGACATTTTCCACTTTCTATAGTATCTGAGAGGGCCCATAATATTTAGCCGAAGGCTTAGAAAATTGTCCTCCTGACATAGTGATTTGCCTGTAAGATTGGATCTTAACATACACCCAATCACCCTCTTTGAATTGTCTATTTGACCTATGTTTATTGGCTTGGTTCTCTATCCTCTGTTGAGCCCTTTTTAGGTGATATTTTAGAAGCTGTACTTTGAACTCCCTCGTGAGCGGGCTTCTATCCACCTCCTTCATACTTGAGTCTCCAGCAGCATAAGGCAAGTGCAAGGGAGGAGGTTGACCATATAATGCTTCATATGGTATAGACTGTATGGAAGAGTGACAGGTAGTATTTTACCACTACTCAGCTACTCCTAAGTAGTGCATCCAGTCCTTTTGGAAATCTGAACAAAAGCACCTCAACTAGGTTTCCACACACCTATTAACTACCTCAGTTTGGCCATCTGTTTGAGGGTGGTAGGCTGTTGAGGTATTGAGGCTTACTCCTAACATGGCAAACAATTCTTGCCAAAGTTTACTAGTAAAAATAGGATCTCTGTCACTTATGATATCCTCTGGCAGTCCATGTAACTTGTAGATCTGTTCCATGAAAACCTTGGCCAACTCATTTGAAGAATAAGGATAAGTTAGATCTATAAAATAAGCATACTTTGTAAGCCTATCCACCACCACCCTAATAACTGATTTCCCTTGAGACTTTGGTAGTCCCTCTATGAAGTCCATACTTATGCTACTCCAAGTTGTATCGGGTATTCTAAGGATTGTCTCAACCCTGGGTAAGGGGCATTATCATACTTATGCCTCTGACAAATATCATAATTCTTCACACAGTCTTGGATTTCCTCCTTTATTCCTTTCCAATAGAATAGGAAGGATACCCTCCTGTAAGTGTTGTCTATCCCGGAGTGCCCTCCAACAGTGGAATTATGTCACAGTTGAAAATCTCTTTCCTCAGTTGTAGGTCAGGAGCTACCACTAGTTTACCATTCTTCCTTAAATATTCATGTATAAAGGTGTTGTATCCCATCTAATTGGAGCTCTTATTCTTGAGAGTTTGGATTGTTCCCTTCTGTTCAGCATCTAGATCCCAGCTTTTCATAATTGCCTCTAGCAGGTTGGTTTTCACAGTTGATAGTGTCATGGATGACAACTCTATCAAGGGAAGTCTAGAGAGTGCATCTGCAACCTGTTCTCTTTTCCCTTTTTGTATTCAATCTCAAAATCATATTGCATTAACTTGGTTATCTACTTCAGTTGGTTGCCTGTATGTAGTTTCTGTTCTAACAAGAACTTAAGGGCCTTTTGGTCTGTCTTGACAATGAAAGGTTTCACTGCCAAGTAGTGGGACCATTTGTTTACTCCCATGACCAATGCTAGTAGCTCTTTGTCATAAATTGATAAAGAGTGCTGAGAGGATAACCCTTTACTTAGGTAGGCAATTGGTTGGCCTTGTTGCATCAACACAGCTCCAATGCCTATATTGCAGGCATTAGTTTCGACCACAAAAGTCAAGGAGAAATTTGGCAGAACTAGTACTGGTGCTGTAGTTATCAGCTTGTCAAAGACTTCCTCAGCCTTCTTAGTCCAACAAAACCTGTCTTTTTTGAGGAGATCAGTAAGAGGTTTACTAATGATGTCATACCCCTGTATAAACCTCCTATAATACCCAGCTAATCCCAGAAATCCACTAAGTTGTGTGACTGTTTTAGGTTCCGGCCAAGTCTTCACAGCCTCCACCTTTCTAGGATCAGTCGACACTCCTTGTGAGGATATGTAATGCCCTAAGTACTCTACTCTTTCTGCCCCAAACACACACTTGCTCTTCTTTGCTAATAACTGATGTTGCACCAGTAGATCAAAGGCAATCTTAAGGTGTTGCACATGTTCTTCCAAGCTCTTGTTGTAGATTAAAATATCATCAAAGAACACAAGAATAAACTTCCTCAAATATGCCTAAAAATGTGATTCATCAGCCCTTGAAAGCTTGAAGGAGCATTGGTCAGCCCAAAGGGCATAACCAAGTATTCATAATGCCCAGAATGTGTCTTAAAGGCAGTTTTGGCTACATCTTCAGGTACCATTCTAATTTGATGGTATCCTGCCCTGAGATCTATTTTAGAGTATATCTGGGAACCTCCCAATTCATCCAACAACTCCTCAATAATAGGGATAGGAAATTAGTCTTTGACAGTCATTTTGTTCAAGGCTCTATAATCCACACACATTTTCCGTGTTCCATCCTTCTTTTCCACCAACATCACAGGTGAAGCATATAGGCTAGAGCTATGTTGAATAATTCCTTGGCCTAACATCTCTTGCACCAGCTTCTCTATGACATCCTTTTGCACAAGGAAATATCTATAAGGTCTGGCATTGGTTGGAGTGGTGCCCTCCAACAGTGGTATGTGATGATCAAACACACCTCTAGGTGGGGGTAGTTGAGTTGGTTCTCGAAACACTTTATCATATTATTTTAGGACTTCACTGACTAGCCTTGATTCCTGAGTATCTTCAGCTCCTACATCCCTCAATTCTTCTTCCTTGGCACCACTAACCTTAACCATAAAGAATTTGGAATTGTTCTTGTCAACTTTCCCTAAGGCCTTGGACTGGACTGCCTTGAGTTTGGGTTGGATTCCTTGTAAGGTCAACAGTTTGCCCTCATGTTCAAACTCTATTATTAGCTTTTTGAAGTTGCACTTGATGTCTTCTAATGGATACAACCATTATATGCCCAACACAATGTCACTGCTGCTAATAAGGAATACTAGAAAATAATTTTAAAACAATGCACCCTGCATAAGCCACTGAAATCCCTTATACATTTTCTCAATACCTCTCTACCATCAGCTACCTGCACCAATTGTGGTTGATCCTACTGATTCTGCAACCCAACTTCTCTGTTGTATCCTTATCAATGAAATTGTGGGTGGATCCACAATCAATGAAGATCTCCAATGGCTTCTGTACAGTGAAGCCTCTAAGCCTGAGTATTTCATATCCTGGTGTGCCATTGAGTGCTTGTAAGGAGATGGCAGAATTCTCAAGTGTTTCTTCCACCACTTCTCCATTGACTTCTTCTGTTTCTAAGTCTTCTTCTTTACCTGCTTCTTTCTCATCCCGTTTCTCTATAGGCCCCAGCTCCAAGGAATAGATGTATCTTTTGGCATTGCATTTATGGCCAGGAGTAAACTTCTCATCACGGAAGAAGCATATGCCTCTTGCTCTTTTTTCATCCATCTCAACAGGGGTCAGTCTTCTCCTTCTGTTGTTATCCATTCTGACAGCAGAAGGTTTTTTGGACCCAAAAGAACTATCTTTTTGCCAGTTGCTAGAATTGTGTCCTCTTGATCCTCTACTCATGGAAGAGCCTGAGTTCAAGTTTCTGATTGCCCTACTCTGAGCAGTAAATTTTGCTTCCTGTAATCTGGCCAAGTAGTAAGCCTGAGGTAAGGTACTTGGATTTCCCACCTTGACAGCATTGCTCAGTTATGGTTTAAGGTTGTTAAGGAAGATGCTAATTGCATGCCCTGTTGATATGTCCAATCTAGTCATTACACTATTGATTGCCTGTTGGTACTCCTTCACTGTCCCTGTATGCTTCACATTCATTATTCAGTCATTAGATTAGTATATTTTGCACCAAAGTTGTCACATAGTGCCCAAATGTATTCATCCCATGTGGGAAGGGGCATTTGACCTCTGCTTCTCATGTATCCAAAATGCCATTGTAGTGCATCACCTTCAAAGTGCATAGACACTAGTTTCAACTTCTGTTGGATGGTGATCTCTTCCTTAAAGAAAAATTGATCCACCTTATACAGCCAGGTTCTCAAATCCTCTCCATTAAACCTTCGAAATTCAACCTCAGCCTATTTAGTAAATGGAAGGGTTGGTATTGGGGTATTTAGTTGGTAAACTGCAGGTTGCCATGGGTTGTTTTCAGGTGTGTTTTGAGGTAGGTTAGGGGGTAGTTCATGGTAGTATATAGGTGGGGTTGTATAAATGTTAGGCACTTGATAGGCTAGGAGATACTACGGTGGTTGGTTATAAGAGTTGTAGGGGTATTGAACTCGACTGGGAGTGCTAGAGCACTGGTAAGGCTGAGCATAATGACTTCTGTTTAATTTCAGTGAGAAGATGAGATTGAGCTGGAAGGGTCCTAAGTTGAGGAGAGTAAGGACCTAAAGGTCCTTCGGTTGAGAACATAGCAGGCAGTGTTCTTACTGATTGGCTGGGATTCTGCAGACTAGGTTTCACACGTGTTTGAGTAAAGGTGTCACGAGAGGTCCAATTTACGCTTATAGTAGTATTTCGAACAGAAGGTATATTGTTTGAGGTCGGAATACTACTAGGAAGTGAAACACTCGACAAAGCTCACAATTACCTCCCATGGAGTTAGGTGTTACCAATTTCTCCTAAGCTGAGAGGGAAATCACTAGGAGAGTACAGCTCCCCTCCTCTTGGGTCTATATCCTTGCCTCGTTTAGGTCTTCTGCCGCTATGTATGACCTCATTAATCACTTCTCGCAAATCATTGACAGCCTTTTCCTGATTCTTACAAGCCTGCACTTGAAAAGCTTCGAGCAGTTCTTGACGAGCTGTAAAGCTAGACATATCTGCAGACATTTTGTGTAGCATGTCCATGACATCAATTGATTCTCCTGCCATGGATTCCCAAGAAGCCAAGGAGCTGCTCTAATACCACTTATGCTGGTGGCAATGAAACAATGAAAAAGTAAAAGCTAAAGAAAATAAATTAGGGCATAATTAAAATAGGTTTTCTATTTTTCCATCTAATACTCACTGATGATTACATATAGCCTCTACTATGCACTACCAAACAAAAACTTGTAACTAACTCACAAGGACTAAAAGTGTAGTAGTAGCTTAAATCTATGGGCCTAATTACAATTTACCAAACTTACTTAAGAAACCTAGAAGGGACTTAATTGCTCAACTAGTAAACTTAACTCTACCCGTCATTAACTGACCCCTAACGGCTACATACATTCTTTTGAGCATCCTGTACTAGCTTCGCAAGCTGAGGTTATTTCCAATTGCATCATATTCTCATGTCAAACATGTGTAAGAGTTTACTTTGCACTTTTTCAAATCCATTTCTCGAATCTTGATCCCAAACTTAAATATTGTCTGCTTGTCCGGTACAATGGTGTGAAGGAAGTCTTTCTTCTTTGCCTATATAGCTAATGACAGTTGTAGTTCCATATAAGAATCAAATTACAACGACGACAGAATCTTAATGTTTAAAAATTTTCTCAAAGTGAATAGAAATATTTAATAGTGTGAAGTTTTATAGCAAACTTCACTTGTACTTGTGTGTGTATATAAGACTAGATTGTTCTACTAACTAAATTTTTACTTTATAGTTCAGTTTCAAAATTCCATAAAGTATTTTATCGAAGTACCAAAATCAAGTTTTTCTCTCATAATCAACATAACCAGAGAGAAAATTTCAACCAACCAGAAGTATCATTACATTCTTCTTAGCAATAAGAAATTTATTTAGATTTTCTAAATCAAATCCTGGACTGTCATCCAAATCATCATGATTTATAAGAGCATACCTTCGGAAAGGTTCTTGTCAACCTCCTCGAAATCATAAGTTTTTCCAAACGAATTTACCTCGAGTAATGAATCATTTTAATCCTAAATGACTTGATGATTATCATGATTGGTTAAAGTATAGAGTGAGTAACAATATAGCATATTGTTTTTTTTACAAGAACGATGCAACATATTGTTTGAATAATTACTTATTTAAAGACAACAACACTCATCAAAGTGAGGTAATATATTTTCAAGTATAGTGCTTAAGAGTTGACATAAAAAGAGGAGCTTTGCGAAACATATTGAATAGATGAATAGAATTTACAATCAGGCAAACAAAGAAATGTCACAATCTAATGTGGCAACAATAGTCTATTTAATGTGCATTCAAGAGGCAAGCTAATCAAGTTAAGCATGAGTATTGGGTTGGCTTAGCTCCTTCAATTGGTGTAGTAAGACTTCTTTAAATCAAGCTTTGGCATTTCGAAGTCATGACGAATCTAAATCATCACTTAATAGGCGCAATTTTCTTGAGATTATGTCATCGTATGTGAAGAGGTGTGATAACTTTCATTATTATGTATTAGTACATGCTACACAAAACAATCAAATGACTTCTCCAATGATTCAAAAAGATATTGTAACCGCGTGTAAGATAAAACAAGTAAAGTTGTCATAGAGGAATTAAATGGTGACTATTTTGCCTTATTAGTTAATGAATTTTTTGATGTGTCAGTTGAGGAGCAAATCGCTGTTATTTTACAATATGTTGATAGAATGGGATTTGTGATAGAGCGACTTATTTAAATTGTTCATCTTCAAGATACTAGTGTTTTATCTCTAAAGAGAGCAAGTGTTTATTTATTTTCTCAATATTCATTGAATCTATTTGATGTGCATGAACAATATTACGAGCGCAAAAGTATTACGCAAAATGAGATCAATGGTCTTAAAATGTTGATCAAGCAAGAAAGTAAATTGGCCTATTTTATTCATATTTTACTCATCATCTTCAACAAGTTTTAATTGTGGTTTCTAAAATTATATTCAAGTGGGAGAACTTGTACTATTGATTTCGAATATTTTGAATGAGTTGGGAGCTTATGTTAAACATATAGATGAATTTTGAGAATCTCAAAGAGAAAGAATTCAAGAGGTATTAAGTATGGGTGAGCTTAAATCAGATCACGGCTTGCATTAAGAACTTAGCTGGTGATATGCGTTAGGGTCTCACTATAAATCTTTTAACAATTTTATTCTTATGTTTGGCTCTATTATTGATTTACTTGATGCACTTGATGTCGATGCACATTCTACAGATTAAAGAGCTAAAGCAACGTGATATCTCAGAACTTGTCAAACATTTAAGGTTGCTTTTATATTGCATTTGGTGAGAGAGAATTTTAGGAATCACAAATGAGCTTAATAAATCCTTACAGAAAAAGCAGCAGGATATTACAAAAGCCATGATACTTGTTGAAGTAGCAAGGAGAAGACCAGAGACTTTACAAGACAATGGATGGGATGCGTTTATCCATTTGGTATATGTATTTCGTATCAAGTATGACATTTTGGTACTTAATTTAATGAGTCATATGCTAACTTTAGAAGATAATGGCATAAACTTACTGATTATACTATCTTACATCTTTATCGTGGTGAAATATTTTGAAAAATTATTGATTGACAATTTTAAAAACTCAATGATTGTTTGACAAGGTGAAAATTGATTTGCTTCATGAATCTCTTGTTTGCATGGATTCATTTTCTAGTTTTGGCATCAAGAATACAATGAGAATGACTGAATTATATCCTATTGAGTTTAGTTTGAGTGCTGTTGAGAATCAACTTGTCACTTACATTATTGATGTTCATGATATTGATGAAAGATTTTCCGATCAAAATGGACTTGGTGATCTTTCAAGAAAGTGCTGACAAAGTAGCATTTAAAATTTCCTTTTGCATTCTACTAATGGAAACTTGCTTTGCTTCTGCCACTACATCCGTTGAAAGAGCTTTTTCGACAATGAAGTTTATCAAGAATCGAATTGATGATGAACTTTTGAGCTGCTACGTGGTGCCTTATGTAGAAAGAGATGTATTTAATACTATTTATAATGACATTATTATTAAAAAAAATTTAAGAAATGAAAACTCATCAAGTACGATTGTAATGTCATGAGCGGCTTTCCAGTCATGCCCTATGACCCCTTGGACGCGCCCCATGACGTCCTAATAAGCCTCCCAACGCCTAGCGCCATGGACAGCCCCGTGGTCTTGGCCCACCAAGTGACAAGGGCACCTATGCCGGTGTCGCCCCACCGATAGCCCTCGCCAGCGCCCAGCCGCAGGCAGATGCCAACAGCGCCGCGTGCGCCGACTCTGATGCTAAAGACAAGATTGCCGCCAACGGACCTGCAGCAAACTTGTAGAAATCTAAGTTCTCATTATTGTAAATATAGAGTAGTTTTAATTTCTGCATTTCCAGTATGTCTCTCTAGCTTGGTTATGTCAAGTCATGTCACTTTGGTTTAATTTTTTTAAGCATTATTAGGGGATCAAGCAATCAAACTTTAGCAAGCAAACAATTCTCTGTACTGGTGTCTCTCCCCCTCGACACCATGTTGCTTTTCTGTCGTAGCTTTCATTAATGCAATCAAGCTTTCTTTCATTCTCATTCTCTTTTCTGTTCTCTCAATTGCTCTTGACATTGGTTTTCTCGTACGACGTTGACAGTCTCGTCTAGGGTACGGAGGGGACCCCAGTTGGCGGATAGTAACTGCACGAACATCGGTTGCTTAGCCTTAAGTCGCCCTTCCAAGGAATCTCAGGAAGGCGCCACATAACTGTAATAATGTATTTAAATTTCACAAGTAAAACTGTATTCCGTAGGCTTTTTCGCATGTTTACAACTTTATATTTTGAATCTTGTTAGTAAAAATTTTGCCTCCTCCACCGGTTGACAAAGCCCCAGTAAGAAACTCCTTTTTCCAAATGGTGATATCTTGTGAGTCTTTTAAGCAAATACCACTAGACAAATGATTTTCTACCTCATTTCAACTCTATAGTACTCAGTTTTTTCAGTCCAATCACATCATGCTGCTATAAAGACTAATTCAGGCACACTGTGCTACCTATTTCTTCAGTTTCATGGTCATGGAATTCCCACCCTGACCGAGTTTTTAAAAAAAAAAAAAATAGAAAGAGAAAAAAAGGAAAAAATAAAGTACCTTGTTACTGCATAAGAGCACAGGCATAACATCAATCACATACTCGGCATTACATAATACAGATTTGCACATAACAAAGTATAACATGTTACAATCCCCGTTAAAATTAAATTCCAAGTAAACCAACAAAAAAGAAAGGAAAAAAGGGGCACCTGGATAGTGAGGCTGAGGGCAGTAGGGAGCATCAGAAACTGTTACAGCGCCCCGTGGGTCCTCAACATGACGAAGCCAAATGAAATTATCAAGGGACTTCGTAAGTTTCGGAATGCCAAAGGCTTTGTTAGCCCATTGCAGCCCCTTGCCAATTCCCCTCTTTATAAACTCCGCGTCCTTTTTAACCACTTCGGTTACGCTCCCAATAGCACTCTGTTCTAACTTTTGCTTTTGGGTCTTGCTATTTTTCCTTATTGTGCCGGAAGAAGCCCACACTTTATGGGAAGGAATTAGAGGAGTCAATGGTGCTGCTAATGCTGCAGCAAATACCATTTTGGATTTCAATACAACGAAACAGAGAATTCTATTTTTGGGGATAATTCATAGGGAAAGTAGAGGCAGTAGAAAATGGAAGAGGAGGCAAGTGTGTAGTGAACGGAAGTGGACTGTCTGTGCCTTTAGTTGGTTTCTGGGTTAGTTTTTGTGGCTCTGGTTAAAGTGTTCTCTACGTGGAGTGTAGATTAATTAGTTTTTAGCCCCTGAAGTTTAGGTAAATGTGGAGACCATTCAAGTCTGAGAAACTATATCTGATTATCCCCTTCTTCTATTTTTACTTTTTTGTAAGTTCAGAGTGCGAGCAAACTCTAAATTTTAGAAAGTGATTTATTTTATCAAAATTTAGGCTGGCGGATGCTTTTTTTGATTCCTCTGTACATTTTAGAAAAATTAGTCTTAGGATATGTACCTTGGCTTCATGAATAATTTTTTACAAAAATACATAAATAATATCTTTAAATTATATTTAAATTATAAAATAAAATTTTAAACTCTTGAAATTATTAAATATTAATCCAATATAAACAACTCAAAAGATGAAGAAAATCTGTCTTTTATATATATATATATATATATATATATATATTATTAACTATATGCAATACATTCTTAACATGTTTCATAGAATCACCATGCAATAAAATAACATCTTTATTTATTAATTAAAATATGAAAGAATTTAAGAAACGTCATTAAATCTAGGAAAGTAAAAGTTGTGAACTCATAGTTCAAGATATTAGCACATTCAAATTTAATATAAATTGTAATATTAAATATTTAAAATATTATCCATATTTCACTATATCCAACATGAAATGTGTATTTATTATTATAATTGTATACATCTTTAACTAATTAAATTATTCTAATATGATTTCGTTAAAATGTCATCGTGAGATAGTAACACCCTTAGGAGAGAAAAAATAGCAAATTCTTTGTTGCATTCAAAATGCTAAGTTTTAGGTGTTTTACATACTTCAAATAAGGAAATATTTAATAAGTAAATTTTTAGTTGATCTAAAATATTTAAATATTAAGAAAAAAACTTAAATGACAATTTTATATAATATAAAATCTATTTTAAAAGGGTAAATAAAGCGAACGATATTTCGATAAGGACCTTCCTGCTTTTAATATAGTATTGTATAGAAGATATAGATAAAATTAATTATGGCTTCAAATCAGTGTCTATGTCTTTTTCTTTTTTTTTCTGAGCTTTAATTGATTAAAATATTTTATAATAACAAAGTATCAACACCACATTAGATACGTTAATTTGTGATTTGGATATCTTCCGGTAAAGAAATAAAATCATCGCGTAACCGAGCTTGAAAACAAACCTTCTTGACAAGTAGCGGTAGCTAATGTTTAGCTTTAAAAGTTCCTAATATTTAGTACCATTAGTTATAGTTATATTACATAGTTTTAAAAAGGAAATAATCTATATAAGGTAAAATATTAATTAATTTTAAAGTCTTTAATATTAATTCAAATAAGGAAAATCTTTGTAACCTATATTTTAGGTGATTTCAACATCCTAAATTTTAGGAAATAATTGAATTACAATTTTGTCTAGTGTAAAATCTATTTTTAAAGGGTAAAAGTTACGAACAATATTTCACTAAGTGTCTTCTTTCTTTTAATATAGTACAGATAGATAGATGTAGATTAATGAATAATCTTTGTCAATTATTGTAACGACCCTACCGGTCGTTTTGGGAATTAGCGCCTCGTTCGGTTGCTTAAGGTCTCGAGAAGCTTCGTAATGTGTATTATGACTGCGTGTGTAGTCGAGATTAGTTTTCAGATGATTCGTGATTTAATTGAAAGAACAATTCTTATTTTTGAAGCTTAAATAAAAAGAGACGACCGGAGTTTGACCTTTGAGCAAACGGCTCCGGAATGGAATTTTATGGTTTCAATAGCTTCATATGGTGGTTTCGAACTTAGGCATATGTCCGAATTTGCAATTTAATGCATTTTGGCGAAAGTTGGAAAAGTTAAAGTTTTGGAAGGTTAAGAGGTTTGACCGAGAGTTGACTTTGGTGATATCGGGGTCGGATTTTGATTCCGAGAGTTGGATTAGCTCCATGATGTCATTTAGGACTTGCATGCAAAATTTTGTTGTCATTCTGGGTTGATTTGACATGTTTCGGCACGAGTTTTGGAAGTTGGAAGATTTGAAAGTTCGTAAGTTCGATTCGTGGTGCAATTCGTAGTTTCGACGTTGTTTGGTGGGATTTGAGGCCTCAAGTAGGCCCGCGTGATGTTATGGAACTTGTTGGTATGTTTGGTTGAGGTACCGAGGGCCTCAGGTGGATTCGGGTGGTTATCAAAATGAAATTTGACTTGGAGTAATGGCTGAAGTTTTCTAGTGTCTTTGTCTGGTTTCCTTGTACGTGATCGCGTAGACAGGTCCGCAATCGCGTAGGCTATTTTGTTGGGCAGTGGAAGTTTATTCTATGCAATCGCAAGTTTTGGGCTGCGATCGCGTAAGCTGGAAGAAGCAGTGCATCACGAACGCGTGGGCTGAGTCGCGTTCGCGAAGAGGAAGTGAGGCAACAGGGTTATGCCTGGTTGTTATTCAAGAATACGAAGAAGTGTTTGCGATCGCGTAGTTCTATGTTGGGTAGTCATTGCGTTCGCATGGGAATTTACGCGATCGGGTAAGGTTAAATTTAGGGCAGCATAGTTGTGCTTCGCGATCGCGATTAAGGACATTTGAGCATACTTAAATATTTTAAAAACGAGGGTTTGAGTTCTAATTTGATTTTTGGAGCTCGGTAGGAGGCGATTCTTAGAGAAATTTTCAAGGAAGTGATTGGGGTAAGTGATTCTTACTTAGTTTTCATTAAACTTCATGTTTATGTCTTTGATTTCATCATTTAATTAGTGACTTGGGTTGAAAATTGGGGGAAAATGGAGGAAAGTTCTTAGGCCGAATTTTGGGGATTTGAGCGAGATTTTGGTACTGAATTTGTGTAATTCTATGGTTGGACTCGATATCGAATAGGCGTTCGTTTTTTATAATTTCTGGCCGGGTTCCGAGACACAGGCCCTGGTCGACTTTTTGGAGCGATTTTAATTCTTAGCTAAGATTATTAATTCGTTATTTAAATTAATTCCCTATAGTTATATTTAAAGTATGAAATTATTTTAGCTAGATTCGAGCCGTTCGGAGTTGGATAATCGAGGGAAAGACCTTCTAATTGATTGATTGAGCGTGGGTTGAGGTAAGTGTCTTGCCTAACTATTTGGGGGGGGG
>MCJB01048700.1:34899-49513 GCA_002018475.1 Nicotiana obtusifolia
GGGGGGGGGGGGACTACCCCTTAGGGTTCGAGTCTTTTGTGCTAATTGTGTCATGTGGAGGTCGAGTACGCGAGGTGACGAGTACGCCTGAACTTATTTGTAGAAATTTGACCGTCTAGTGCTCTTAGGTTCTTATGTCCATTAAATATGAAGTAGTTTTGTCATGTAAAATTCCTCATTTACTAAATTCGCATTTACGCGTCTTAATTGGAATTAATTGCTCCATGTTCTACCTTTATTACCGATTAAACTCTTATGTACCTTAACTGAAGTTGTTACCTCTTTTATCGTCATGCTATCTTTCCTTAATTATTTAGCCTTAATTGAAATCATTGTTATCTTTCCGTAATTGATTAAACCTTAATTGAAATCACTATTATCTCTTTCGCAATTGCTTAGCCTTAATAGAAGTTTGTTACCCCTTTCATTGTTGACGTATTCTTATTTGGGTCATTGATTCATGCTATCTCTCTTGTTGTCGAATTGCACTTTCGTGGAATCATTGTTACACATTAACTCTCCCTTGTTGAACTATTCTTGTCGAGACTATTATTTTCATGTTGTGTCTTTCTCTGTGAGTTCGTTCTTTCATTTCTTTGTGTTATGAAGTTCTTGTGTTGATTTAGTTGTCGTGTTCGTGTTATTGTTGTTGTTGCTGTTGTATTCCGTGTTGTTGGGCCGAGCGCTATACGTGGTTGTGATATTGAAACTATTTTGAGGAAATGTTGTGGCATGTTGGCACAGAAGGTGAAAGTCATTTATTTTATGTTTTTGACATACATGTTTTGTTGAAAAAATTTGTTATGTGTGTTGCACGAGGTTTCTGCCGTGCGGTTGTTATTGTGTTTGCACGAGGTTTCTTCCGTGTTGTTATTGATACTCATGTGGTGGTATAAGGTCTGGGTGTTGAAATGTATGTGGTGAGAAAAGGTGGGCTTGAAACGCGTGGCTAGTAGGGGTACTACTAGAAGCCATGCGGTATGATAAGGTGGGCTAAAACGCGGGATGCTATTTTGAAAAAATGATATTCAAAAACTAAATATAAAGGCTCTTGCAGTGGTATAAGGAAAGTTGTGATGCATTTACGATTTGAGACTACGAGGCAGTACCTCGGGAGTGCTCTTGTTGTCATTTCCCCTTTTCTTTGCACTTGTCTTTGATTGTTTTTTTCCTTAGCATACTATTAATTGTTTTTCTTCGTGTTGCACTATTGCGAGGTGATTTCCGTTCTGCGAGTCCGCAAGTACGAAGAAGTGGTCACAGATGCGGAAGGGGCAAACTTGGTCGGACGTCGCAGAAGCGGAGAATTTTTCGCAGGAGCGCATTCGCAGGTGCGCGAGTATGTCCGCAGAAGCGGAATCTCCTGAGCGTAAGTGGAACCCGCACTTGCAATAGTATTTTCGCAGGTGCGGCGTCGCAGATGAGATGAAAGGCTTGCAGAAGCGGATTTAAGGGGCAGAAAACAGGGCATTTCAAGGGTTTGTTTCATAATCCTTTTTTGACTTAGAGAGCTCAGTGTGAGATATTTCGGGAGATTTTCAAGGAAAACATTGGGGTAAGAATTTCTAACTCGATTTTGGTTAAATTACACAAATCTATTATTGTTTTCATCATTGAATTAGTGTTTTGGAGTTGGAAATTTGGGAAAATATTGTGAAGCTTCTTAGGCTAAAATGTGGGGATTTGAAAAGCGATTTGAGGTTGTACTTGAGTAATTCTTGTATGGTTGGACTCGTTATCAAATGGGTGTTCAGATTTTGTAATTTTGGTCGGGTCCCGAGATGCAGGACCAGGTTGATTGTTTGAGTGGACTTTTTATTTCTTTGCGAAGATAGTAATTTTGTTGTTCGAAATATTTCCTATAGTTTATATTTATAGTATGAAGTTACTTTGGCTATATCGAGTCGTTCAGAGTTGGATAATCGAGGGAAAGGCTTACTAGCGGATTGAGTTAGCTCGATTTGAGGTGTCTTGCTTGACTTTGTGTACGGGAATTACCCCTTAGGATTGGTGTTGTTTCGTGATAATTGTGATGCGTGGAAGTCGTGTACGCAAGGTGACGAGTATATACACGGGCTAAATGTGGAAATTTACCGATTTTAGCTATGTAGATTCCTTTCATGCCTCAACTGAGTTGTCTTAACATGTTATATTCATCATCATTAGCCTATTTTCACATGTTCTATTTGTCTTATCTCGTACTTGCCAATTGCTCTACATGTTTAGTTGAAGTTCTTGTTTCCTTTATTACGTATTCATTATTTAACTGTTGAACTCTTTGCTTGAAGTTGTTATTCTTGGAATATCTTGTTGTTGAAATTGGTATTGAGTTATAAAGGTCTTGATTCGCATTGAGGAAAGGTGTTAAGTTGTGAAATACTATTCTTGTTGAGTCATTCTCTACCGGTTATTATTGTTTGAGACTCTTGTATACATTGTGGTTGAGCCATGGGCTATTTATTGTGAAAACGCTGTTATAGTTAGTTTCTATGGCAAGTTGTGATATTGGGCACTTGAGGTGCGATTTTTTGATACATTGAGATATTGATATGTATGCAACGATATAAGGTTTTAGGGTTGAAATGCATGGGGTGAGATAATGTGGGCTTAATACGCGTGGCTAGTAGGGGAACTACTAGAAGCCATGTGGTGTGAAAAGGTGGGCTAAGACGCGAGATGCTATTTCAGGAAAATGATTTTTCAAAACCAAATGTAAGGCTCCTGCGGTGATATAAGGAAAAATTGTTATTTATACTTGTGATTTGAGACTACGAGGCAGTACCTTGGTAGTGACTCTTGATATTTTCCTATTGCTAAACTTGTCTTTGGTTGTTTGTTTCCTTAGCATAGCATTCCTTGTTTTCTCTGTGTTGCATTAATTGTTTTAGTTCCGTGTAGCTTACCTTGAAATGTCATTGTTGTTTCAATTTTATTGCTTTCATTACTACATTGCCATACACTTGTATAGTTTCTTTCTTATTTATTCCAGTAGGGCCTTGACCTGACCTCGTCACTAATCTACCGAGGTTATGCTTGGCACTTAGTGAATACCGTAGTGGTGTACTCATGCTACGCTTCTGCACATCTTTTGTGCAGTTACATGTATCTCCTACCAGTCCAGGCATCAGTGAGCAAAGTTTTTACTTGGAGACTTCAAGGTACACCTGTCGGCATCCGCATGCCTCGGAAACACCTTTTATCTATTTCTATGTTTTCCACCTTTTATTAGATACATTTGTATAGAGATAACAATGATACCATTGTAGAGCTTGTGACTTGGTATCACCAGGTTTTGGGGAAATTGTATATGTTGAGCGGCAAAGTTTATTCTATATAGATGTTGAGTATTTGAGAGTTTAATTGTTACTTCAGTTATATTTTGCATGCTTGTTAGACTTACCTAGTCTTAGAGACTAGGTGCCATCACGACATCCTACGGAGGGAAATTGGGGTCGTGACAAGTTGGTATCAGAGCTCTAGGTTCATAGGTATTATGAGTCACAAGCAAGTTTAGTAGAGTCTCGTGGATCGGTATGGAGACGTCTGTACTTATCTTCGAGAGACTATGGAACTGATAGGAAAAGTTTCACTACTTTGATTCCTTATCGTGCAAATTTGTTGACTTCGGGATTCTAAATCTCCGTCAATCTATTCTCTCATAGATGGTGAGGATACGTACAACTGGATTGGATGATCAGACACTCACGCCCCCTGCCAGAGTCGCGAGAGGCTGGGGCAGAGGCCGAGGACGGCCACGTGGTGCAACCAGAGCACCTGCACGAGTTGCTACAGAGGAGCCACCAGTAGCTCCAGTTGGAGAGCAGGCACCTGAGACGCCTATTACTACCCCTGCACTCTAGGAGACTCTTGCCCAGTTTTTGAGCATGTTTGGCACTTTAGCTCAGGTATGGTTGATTCCACTTGCTCCTGCCACATCTCAGGCCAGGGGAGGAGCATAGATTCCCGCAGCACGTACCCTAGAGCAGCGGGTCCAGGTTGACCAGGTCCCAATGGTTATACCAATACAACAGGTTGTCCTAGTTCAGCCCGAGGTTAGGGTAGCAACTTTTGAGGGACATCAGCTCAGGCTCGAGAGGTACAAGAAGTACCAGCCTCTTACTTTCAGCAGTTTGGCTTCATAGGATGCCTAGGATTTTCTTGAGGAGTGCCAGCGTATCCTCCGTACTATGGGTATTGTGGAGTCAAGTGGGGTTTTTTTCACTATGTTCCAACTTAAGGGAGCAACTTATCAATGGTGGCGAGCTTATGAGTTAGGTATCCCATCTGAGGCAGCTTCACTCACTTGGGCTCAGTTCTTAGAGATGTTCATGAGGGAGTTTGTTCCCTAGAGTCTTAGGGATGCATGGCATAGAGTTTGAGAGGGTATGTGTGCCTGGGAGAGAGAGGAGCGGGAGGCCAAGAGGCCTTGAGTTTCCGATACATATAATGGTGCCCGTGCCCCAGTTACAGCTCGTGATGATTGGGACTATGTGAGTCGCTCTGTTCATTTAGCACATCCAGCTTCTAAAGGTATTCCGGCCACTCCCAGGCCTCAGGTTGCCCATTATGCACCGCTACTGGCTAGTGCACCTCCTGCACGGGGTGCTTTCAGACAGTCAGTCCAGCCGATCGGGACCGAGCCAGTTCCAGCAGCCACATCCTCCGAGGGCTTGTTTTAACTGTGATGACACTCGTCACATGGTAATGGACTGTCTCAAACTCAGGAGGGGTGCACCTCCATAGACTACTCAGGCCCCACGTATTCCAAAGGGGCCCCAAACTTCTCTGGTCGTGGTTACCACACTAGTTGCCACTCCATTACACATCCAGCCAAAGGTCGAGGTCGGGCAGGAAGAGGTCGTCCTAGAGGGGGAGGCCAGGCTAGATGTTATGCTCTTTCTACTAGGACGGAGGCGGTTACATCCGACTCAGTTATCATAAGTATTGTTCCGGTTTGTCGTAGAGATGCATCAGTCATATTTGATCCAAGCTCCACTTGTTCCTATCTATCATCTTACTTTGCTCCATATTCGGGTATATCTTGTGATTCTTTGAGTTCTCCTGTCTATGTGTCCACACCTGTGGGAGATTCTATTAATGTTGACCATGTGTATCAGTCGTGTTTAGTTGTTCTTGGTGGTTTTGAGACCATAGCTGACCTATTGTTGCTCATAATGGTAGATTTTGATGTTATCTTGGGTGTGGACTGGCTGTCGCTCTATCATGCTATTCTTGATTGTCACGCCAAGATGGTGATATTGGCTATGCCAGGTTTGCCGCAGTTGGAGTGGAGAGGTAATTTAGATTATGTTCCTAGCAGGATGGTGTCTTTCCTTAAGGCACAACGAATGGTTGGAAAGGGATGTGATGCATGTCTAGCATATATGAGAAATGTCAATGTTCATACTCTTACCCTTGAGTCAGTTTCGGTAGTGAGGGATTATCCAGATGTATTTCTGGCGGATCTTCCGAGCATGCTGCCCAACAGGGATATCGATTTTAGTATTGAGTTATTATCGGGCACTCAACCCATTTCTATTCCACCATATAGTATGGCTTGGTAGAGTTGAAGGAGTTAAAGTAGCAGTTGCAGGAGTTGCTTGATAAGGGTTTCATTCAACCTAGTGTATCACATTGGGGTGCTTCAGTCTTGTTTGTAAAGATGAAGGATGGTTCTATGAGCATGTGTATACATTGCCATGCATTGATGACCTATTTGATCAGCTACAGGGTTCTAGAGTGTTCTCAAAGATTGATTTACGGTCAGGCTATCATCAGTTGAAGATTCGGGAGCTAGATATCCCAAAGACTGCCTTTAGGACTCGGTATGATCATTACGAGTTCCTTATGATGTCATTTGGGTTAACCAACGCCCAGCAACATTCATGCACTTGATGAACAGTGTATTCCAGTCCCATCTTGACTCATTCATCATTTTATTTATTGACGACATCTTGGTGTACTCCCAGAGCCGGGAGGATCATGAGCACCACTTGAGGGCCGTGCTTCAGACCTTGAGAGAAAAGAAGTTGTATGCAAAATTTTTAAAGTATGAAGTCTAGCTTGATTCAGTGGCGTTTTTGGGTCATGTAGTGTTGAGTAAGGGGATCAAGGTAGATCCAAAGAAGATTGAAGCAGTGCAGAGTTGGCCCAAACCGTCTTCAGCTGCTGAGATCCGTAATTTTCTTAGTTTGGCAGGGTATTACCGTCATTTCGTAGATGGTTTCTCATCTATTGTTGCACCTATGACCAGATTAACCCAGAAGAGTGCTCCCTTCAGGTGGACCAAAGGGTGTGAGGAGAGCTTTCAAAAGCTCAAGACAACTTTGACTATAGCCCTAACGTTGGTGTTGCGTACGGGTTTAGGGTCTTATACTGTGTAATGTGATGCATCGCGCATTGGTCTGGCGCGGTGTTGATGCAAGACGGTAGGGTGATTTCCTATGCGTCCAGACAGCTGAAGGTGCACGAGAAGAACTATCATGTCCATGACCTTGAGTAAGCAACTATTGTTCATGCCTTGAAGATTTGGTGATACTATTTGTACGGTATCCCTTGTGAGGTCTATACTTACCACCGGAGTCTACAACATCTATTCAAATAGAATGATCTTAACTTGCGTCAGCGGAGATGGTTAGAGGTGCTTAAGGACTATGATATCACCATTCTATATCATCCCGAGAAGGCCAATGTGGTGGCCGATGCCTTGAGTCAAAAGGCAAAGAGCTTGGGAAGTTTAGCATATCTACTGACAACCGAGAGACCATTAGCATTGGATGTTCAGGCCTTGGCCAACCAATTTGTTAGATTGGATGTTTCGGAGCTGAGTCGAGTTTTGTCTTGTGTGGTTTCTCGGTCTTCTCTTTATGATCGTATCAAAGAGCGTCAGTATGACAATCCCCATTTTTTTGTCCTCAAGGACACGGTTCATCATAGAGATGCCAAGGAGTTCACTATTGGGGATGACGGTGTGTTACGGATGCAGGGCAGGCTATATGTGCCCAATGTAGATGGTTTGCATGAGTTGATTCTTCAGGAGGCCCACAGTTTTGCCGCTAAGATGTATCAGAACTTTAGGCAGCACTATTAGTGGACGAGAATGAAGAAGGACATAGTGGAGTACGTAGCTCGGTGCCTACATTGTCAGCAGGTGAAGTATGAGCATCAGCGGCTAGGTGGATTGCTTAAGAGGCTAGAGATTTTAGAGTGGAAATGGGAGCGGGTTACTATAGACTCAGAGGAAGTGCTACGCAGTATGGGTGATTGTGGATAGGTTAACCAAGTCCGCTCATTTCATTCTGGTGGTGACTACTTATTATTCAGAGCAGCTGGCTATGGTTTATATTCGCGAGATTGCCTGACTTCATGGAGTGCTGGTATCCATCATCTCTGATCGGGGTACGTAATTTACATCACGATTCTAGAGGACCGTACATTGTGAGTTAGGCACGCGGGTTGAGTTGAGTATAACATTTCAGCCTCAGACGGATGGACAGTTCGAGTGCACTATTCAGATATTGGACGATATGCTTCGCGCGTGTGTGATGGAGTTTTGGGGTTCTTGGGATCAGTTATTGCCTCTTGCGAAGTTTGCATACAATAACAGCTACCAGTCGTGCATTCAGATGGCTCCATATGTGGCTTTGTATGGGAGGCGGTGTTGGTCTCCGGTGGGTTGGTTTGAGCGGTGAGGCTAGGGTATTGGGTACAAACTTGATTCAGGATGCTTTGGAAAAGGTTAAATTGATTCAAGATTGGCTTCGCACAACCCAATCTAGACAGAAGAGTTATACGGATCAGAAGGTTCACGAGGTTGCATTCATGGTTGGGGAGCGAGTCTTGCTCCGGGTTTCGCTCACGAAGGGTGTAATGAGGTTCGGAAAGAAGGGCAAGTTGAGCACTAGGTATATCAGACCTTTTGAGATTATTGAGAGGATTGGAGAGGTGGCCTACAAGCTTGCACTTCCACCTAGTCTAGCTGTAGTTCATCCAGTATTCCATGTTTCTATGCTCTAGAAGTATCACAGCAATCCATTTCATGTGTTGGATTTCAGGTCAGTCCAGTTGGACAAGGATTTGTCTTATGTTGAGGAGTCAGTGGCAATTTTGGACAGGAAGGTTTGGAAGTTGAGGTCAAAGACATTGGTTCAGTGAAGGTTTAGTGGAGGGGTCAACCAGTCAAGGAGGCAACTTAGGAGGCCGAGCATGATATGCGCAGGCGTTATCCTCATCTTTTCACCACGTCTCTATACTTGTTCGAGGATGAATGTTTGTTTTAATAAGGGGAGGATGTAACGACCTGGTCGTTTCGAGTATTTTAGCACTGATCCCCTATTTATTGCCTTCTCTATATTGTATCATGATTATGTGACTTGCCAAGGGTGTTTGGTCTTGGTTCGCGTGAATTTCGGAATGTAATGGGACACATAATCCCTAAGTTGGAGGCTTAAGTTGTTAGAGTTGACCGTAGCTTGACTTTTGAGTAGACGACTCCGAAATGGAGTTTTGATGGTCCCAATAGCTTCATAGGGTGATTTTGGACTTAGGACAAGTCCGGATCTTGATTTAGAGGCCCGTATTTCTGCGTGAATTGGTGAGAGTTTAGATGTTGAGTATTTGAGAGTTTAATTGTTATTTCAGATATATTTCGCATGCTTGTTAGGCTTACCTAGTCTTAGATACTAGTTGCCATCATGACATCCTACGGAGGGAAATTGGGGTCGTGACATGAGGGTAGTGCTTAGCCCTACGCAATAATGGAGGCAGCATTTAGCCTCATGCAAAGAATGAGGGCAATGCTTAGCCCTATGCAGAGAAAGGCAGTCTTTAGCCTTATGCAATGATGAGGACAGTGCTTAGCCCTATGCAGAGAAATCAACGATTAAATGTGAGAGGGAGAGTGATCCTTAGTTTGACGCGTTTGTGCTTGGTGACTTTTGTCAGTGTGAAGATAGCATTCATGTTATATATTTGTCGACATGCTTGTCATGTTCGTTATGCCTACGTCCAAAGAAAAATCATGAGTTTTGGGGGGAAAGGTTGGTCCATCCTTTGATTCCTCATTTCGCGTTTGCTCCTCGCCTTTACGCCTTGTTAGAGTCACCCTGGGTTACATATGGCTATCACAGAAATTAAATTTTCGGACATATGAATAAATACTTGTAAGGAATGCAGTGGTTCAGAATATGTAATGACGCGTAAAACAACAAAATTTTGTCGAATCGGAGATTGTGACACGTTTTGATAGATTACAACATTCTCGACTTAGAATTTTGAGGACCCTCCTCAAAATACTGCCCCAGTTTAAATGCATACTTCCGGTAATACACTTCTTGGCTATCCTTGACATAATGAGATTCACAAAAACTTGAAATCTTGCCCCGGTTCCTGACCGTAGAGGGGGATGAAAATTTTATTATGATGTGACCGAACCTGCAGGGTTGCCTACGTATCCCCACTTAAACGGGAATAAGGTCAAGCATAGTTCAGGTTACATCAAAAGAAAGTGCACATAATCTTAAACATAATATCTCTTGACGGTGTCTGAATTAATAGGTTTTGGCCATATTTTCTCCATCTATTTCTACAAGTTTAAGCACTCCTCCTGTCAGTACTCGGTGAACAATGTAAGGGCCTTGCCAGTTAGGTAAGAATTTTCCTTTTGCTTCGTCCTGAGGCGGGAAGATTCGCTTCAACACCAACTGCCCCGGTGTGAATTGCCTCTAACCTTTTTGTTGAAAGCCCTTGCCGTTCTATTCTGGTAGAGTTGACCGTGACACAATGCGTTCATCCTCTTACCGTTAATGAGAGCCAGTTGCTCGTACCGACTTTGTATCCATTCCACATTGTTGAGCTCGGCTTCCTGTATGATCCTTAGGGAAGGAATCTCCACCTCGGCGGGTATAACAACTTCAGTACCATCGACCAATAAATAGGGGGTTGCCCCAGTTGACATATGAACTGTGGTGCGGTACCCAAGCAAAGCAAATGGTAGCTTCTCATGCCATTTCTTGTAGTAGTCCACCATCTTCCCTAATATCTTCTTGATGTTCTTGTTGGCGGCTCCAAAGGATCCATTCATTTGCAGTCTATATGCTGTAGAATTTTGGTGCTTGATCTGGAATATTTCACACGTTGCTTTCATCAGATCACTATTGAGATTGGTGGCATTATCGATGATGATTGACTCATGCACTCCAAATCGGCAAACAATATGATCTTTAATGAAATTTGCAACGACCTTCTTAGTCACAGCTTCATAGGAAGCGGCTTCGACCCATTTTGTGAAGTAATCTATAGCCACCAAAATGAATTTGTGTCCATTTGAAGTAGCGGATTCAATTGGTCCGATGATGTCCATGCCCCAAGTAGAGAAAGGCCAGGGTGAACTCATTGCATTGAGTTCGTTAGGTGGAACCCGTATCATATCTGCATGTACCTGGCATTGGTGGCACTTCTGTACATATTTGATGCAGTCTGTCTCCATAGTCATCAAGAAATACCCTGCCTTTAATATTTTCTTGGCTAGAGAAAACCCGTTCATGTGAGGTCCGCAAGTTCCAGCGTGTATTTCTTCGAGCAATCTAGATGCCTCTTTAGCATCGACACATCACAGCCATCCCAAGTTAGGAGTCCTTCTGTATAGAATTCCTCCGCTCCGAAAGAAGTGGTTGGCTAGTCTTCGAAGCGTGCACTTCTGAGTGTGTGTAGCATTTCCTGGGTATTCCCTTTTTTCCAAATACTCTTTGATATCCTGAAACCATGGGTTTCCGTCGAACTCTTCTTCAATATGAGCATAATAACCTGGCTGCTTACGAACCTCTATTGGGATAGGATCAATGAAATTCTTGTCTGGATGATGTATCATGGAAGACAAGGTAGCTAGCACATGTGCGAACTCGTTCTGAATCCTAGGAACGTGTTTGAATTCTATCTTTGTGAACCCCTTGATCAAATCTTGTACACAATGCAAATATGGCAATATACAAGTGCTCTTGGTAGCCCACTCTCCAAGTACTTGATGTACCAGTAGATATGAATCTCTGATTATCATCAACTCATGAATACATGTCGATAGCCAAACAGAGTCCCAAGATGCAAGCCTCGTATTCTGCCATATTGTTGATGTATGGGAACCTGAGATTTGCGGATGCTAAATAGTGTTCACCGATTTAGCTCGCCAAATTTCTCGAAATCTCTTGTTATACTTTTCATGAACATTTTGAATTATCAGCCACAATCACATATTCGACCCTATGCCAAGTAGTAAGTAGAACTCTTCGTATAAACTTCATCAAAATCACGCAACCGCTAGTCTGCCCACAGGAGATAGCCTACCTGTGGAATTCCATACTGACATCTTCCAACAACACTGCACTGGGTACCATGCGCGTCCACTGGCTGTAAAATTTTGTTCATTCCCCATTGACATCAACTGAAGGTTCTACAATACATTCCAAACTCGAAGTCACGTTGCATCCCAAAAACGATAATCAAGTTTTCACACCCCTCTTCATTTCAAGAAAACTTCTCTCTACCATATTCAATCATCCTTAGTACAGTAGCCAAACAGCTCCGATGCCAACTCCTTTGAAGTTTACAGCTCCGTCAAAAAACATCCTCCAACCATCATATGTTTCAGCAATGTCTTCCCTCACAAACAACACTTCCTCGTTGGGAAAATACGTTGTAGCTAATCTTGTTGTGCGGGTCGGTACTTCAAACTTCGTTGCTGCTTCTGTTACACCGTACATTTTTGTGGTGATCGTCGATTATGTGCCGTTCATTGACTATACTCTTAATTGTTGATTGGAATTATGGTAGAACACTTGCACAAGCATACACGTAGTTAAATCACCCATATCGATTTAAAAGGTGAATCCTGACGACATTAACCATTGTACATACTCTTGTCTTCTTGACTTTTGTGTGAGGATTATGCTATTGGCATGTGAGTCGTCCGTGTGGTTATGAGTTATAATGTGGGCATAAGATGCCAATGATTAGGATTCATGAATTGAGACCCGTGAGCTGTGATTATGAGGTTCGGTACCTCGTCGAAATGCTTGAATAGATTTGATGTGAAAGTGGTTGTTCTAATTGAGTTGTTGCTGTTTTTTTCCTTTATTTGGTTTTTGTGGACTTAGATTGTGATTAGTTACTCTGTAGCATTATTACCTGACTGCTTCCTGTTGAATATTGTTGTTACTAGTGTATCATTGCAAATATTGTTTTGTATTCCTTACGTGGCTTAGCTTTCTATTAATATTGTTTTCTCTGTTAGTTCATCTACATACTCGTTCAGGTTGTTTAGTCCAGTAGTTGTCTTGACTGTCCCTCATCACTACTGTACCGAGGTTAATCTTGATACTTACTGGGTACCGCTGTGATGTACTCATACTACACTTCTGCTCATTTTTGTGCAGATCCAGGTACCTCGGTTGTTGTTGATTATTAGCTGGCTGGTCGAGCTGTGGAAACTCAAGGTAAACCTGCCGTCGTGTTTGCAAGCCTCGGAGTCACCTTCTGATATTTTCATTGTATTGTTTAATTCCATCCAATAGTTGTATTTAAGAATTTTCTAGCAAACTCAGTAGAGCTTATGACTTGTACTACCGGTTTTGGGAATTGTAATTTGTATAAGATTGTTATCTCGTATTTTTCTTTTGATGGTTGAATTCTTCTAATTATTTAATAAGTGTTAGGCTTACCTAATGCTGTCACAACATCCGTCGGAGGAAATTTGGGGTAGTAACAATTTTATTTAACTGCAGATATGCTTGCTTCATTTCAAAAGAATAATATCATTCTTATTTGAAGAGTTATATCATTTTGTTTTGACTATGATTGTTGGGACCTTTTTTAAAATTTCTATCATACAAAATTAAGATTTATAATATTTGTGTGGGTTTTAAATGTGTAAATTCATTTAAAAGTAAGACATTTATCGTGGAATTCACATTGACGCTCGGGTTCCAAAGTTTTTCATTTTCGTTTTATGATGCTTAGTTAATTGGTAGGAAGATTATTTATATTGGGCGATGGGCACAAAGTGAGATGCGGATCTTTTTAAAGAGCCAAATATAGAGTCAGAAAATATTTTATGGATCAATAACTGAATCTTTGAAGATAATTTTTTATGTTTTTGGAAAAGGGTTACAACTATTTACTCTTTTTGTTTCCTTAAGTTATTGTCACGACCCAAGCCAGAGGGCCGCGACTGGCACCGGACCCTACTCAACGGGCACCGGCGTACCCTTCATCTAACTTTCCTTATTATCTATAAGGCTTGTCATATGCATATAATCTCGAACAATAATTATAATGAACTGAGACGTCATGCCATGATATGAACATACTCATATACATAATATGGCCAACAAGGTTGCAATGCAAAACCATAAAACAAAATACATACGTTTGCCGACAAGGCAATTCAACTGTACATAAGTCAACCCATCACTTGTCTATGCATAAATTGACAATTGTCTATGAGCCTCTACAAAAACGTCCATAATGCAACCTATGTCGGAACAGGGCCCCGACATGCCCAAAACAGAATGCATACCAAGACTGTGGCAAGTCCGAAGGATGGATCTCGCCAATATCTGCTGAACTGGGTAGCCTACTGTGGTGGGGGAGCTTCGTCTATCTGCCCGCTCGGACCTGCAGCACGACATGCAGCGTCCAAAAATAAAGGACGTCAGTACGGATAATGTACTGAGTATGTAAGACAGGAAACATAATGCAAGAACAATAATAAGCATCAGGGTAAGAGACATACAACCTGTACCATATGAATGCCTCTGAGGGCGACTAACCATGTCATGCCTGACATGCATATGCATATACATATATTTATATCCTTTTGAAAATCATCATATACATATATACGCCTCTGTGGGACTCATCATCATCTCATACATATGCCTCTGTGGGCCTCCTCATTATCATACCCAACTGATCAGTGGTTGCACAATAGGTGCCATACCCGGCCGACTATAGTGCGGGTCGGTAGAGTAAAATAGCTGTCGACTATAGCGCGACTAAGTAGAGTAAAACACATACATATGTATAGTTGCACAATAGGTGCCATACCCGGCCGACTATAGCGCGGCTCGGTAGAGTAAAATAGATAATGCATGCTGGACTCATAAGAGTCATACTACCATGGTGAAATAATAACCTATCAATCCTCCCATAAGAGGGGAAACAATATACGTACTGCTACCTTCTAAGAGTAGAGTATCTTTGGGGTTCGTTCATTGCATTGTGTACAGTCAGAGTCGTGCAAAAGAAGGAAAAGGATAGTCTCACATACCTTGCAATACTTTCCAATCTCAAGCTATGAAACTTCCACGACTTCTTAGTCTACAATAAGAGAAAAGACACTAACGTTATCGTTTAAGCGTCGTAACTATTATGTACCGACTGTAACCTATTTTACGATAAAACGGAAAGCACTTCCCCTATATATATGACTTCACACAAGTCAAAACAGCCACCAAACAGCCAAACAACATCAATAAGAATCATATTGAACCTCCCAAAACAGTCCACGCACAAACCAATCACTTCATACGTACAATGGCCACTATAGTCGTGTCAAACGATC
>MCJB01048701.1:0-11376 GCA_002018475.1 Nicotiana obtusifolia
TGCTTTGCAGTTTCGGAGTCAGCCCCCAATCCACGGTTGTTCGATCTCTCTAAGATCGACTCACCTCGGCAAGTCACTTCTCGAGATAGGTCGTGTTCCGCCGCTTTTGGCGTAAGGTTTTGGCTTTGCAGTTGGGCGATTGCCATCTGTTGGGCTTGTAGCATCTCGAAAATGACGCGTAGGCTAATCCCGTCCCCGTCAACATTTGGAATATAGTTTTTCGACCCAGCGGGCCGGTTATCGTCAACCGGAATTCGCGAGTTGTCCCCCACCTGTTCCGGGATCGGGCCGTGGTTTCCCTGAACCGTATTGTTATTTTCACTTTGATGGCCAGATCCTCCATCAACGTGAAGGGGTGCATCTTGCGGGTTTGACATCTTTTTTGTGTGGTATAGATATGTATATATTTTTTGTGTTTTGCAAAGGAGAGAAAGAAAGAGAAAACGCGGTGTACGATTGAGAGTTTCGTATCGAATTGCCACAATTACCCAGGCCCCACGGTGGGCGCCAAACTTTTTGCCCCAAAAATTAGAAACAAATCAATTGAATTTTGAGCGTGGGAAATGATAGGTAAGTGAAAAATTCGATTGAAAACAAGTATATGATAAGAGATAAAAGATATTACAATTGTGAATCTAGATAGTCAATATATTGCCTTTTGTTTCTTTGCCTTTTGTTGCCAGAGAAAAAACCTCCCCTACCCAATGCATCACTACACATATATATAGGAAAAAATCTACCCCCCCCCCCCCAGGTTGCCCGCGTGGTGTCCCTTACAATCATTATAGTGTCCTTGCGTAGTGGGTGAAACCCACACACGTTTGGTAAAAGTCTTGCAGAATCAGTGGAAATACTGCAGGTTAGGTGAGGGGTCTGCACGCAAGGTACAGTTAGAGCAGTGCCATTGACTTTTGAACATGAGTCGGCACAACGGACATACCGAGCATCACGAGGGTTCGAAACGACCCTTCGATCACCATCTCGGATCTAGCCTCGACTTCAGTTCCGAGCTCGATATCGGATATCGGTTCGAGCGTCGATCCTCCATTCTTCATTGACACTGAATGTCGGTGCAGGCGTCGACCATGCGGTTCCGACCCCGATCTGTTCCTTTAAAAAAAACCGATTTTGCCACACACACTTCTCAAGAGCACTGCAGAAATCAGGAAAAACTTATAGAACCAAGCGAGAAACTCGCAAAATCACATCAATAATTTAAATTGTCACTTTGTAACGCGTATAAAATTAGGTAATTGGTGATATAATTCATTGAAAAAGGTACATACCCCTATTAGATAGTATATAGATGGATGATCAAAACCATTTTTCTCTCCAACTTTTTATTAAAATTTAAAACTCGAACTCCTTCATAATTTTAGATTATAGATTTTTTTTCTCTCGTATCCCAAGCAATGCCAAGTTTTCTCTTTAAATTATGAATTTCCCCCTCATATAATATTTTAAATTAAAATATATTAATTTCTACTTAATTCTTATCTATAATTCAAATGATACCTATCCTACTTCAAATAATGATTTTAAAAGTAATTGACCGATGATTTTGTAACACGGTCTTAAAAAGAATTAGTCCTATAATTTACCGTTACTATATGCTTATCAATTTCGAACAAGTAATCAAAGTCCTCTATATCCGAAGTTGAGATTTTCACATTTATCACTTTATTATGTTCTAAAATGGGTCACTTTTAGAACGGTCATTAGAAAATAAGACTATTTTTTGTAGTTACAAAATACAAATATAGCTTCTTCAATTCAATCTGCAACAAAATAAAACATGAAAATATTTAACTTTATTAACTTACGTATTGCCTCACTGTCAATAACAATCTTGGCTTACATAATTAATAAAAATTTAAAATTTGATTGTACGTTATTGCGTTAAGTTTGTGACTAGTACATTTTGGTGATCTCTTGATTACTCGGCTATTCTATTGAAAATGTTAGTGCTAAACAGTTCATTAGTTCTACTAGTACAAATCATCCATTTATTTAAAATTTAAAAACATGTTTATAATAAAATAGGAAAGGAAAAGAGACATAATGGAAAATTATATAAAGGGAGAGAAAAAGAAAAAATGGATATAAGTTCTAGACATTAATTGGAAAAGAATTTGTATAAGGTCATTTAAATGTAACTATTGATAGATTAGTTTTCTATACAAAGATTAATCAATAATCTTAAAAGGAGGACACACAATAAGTAACATTATAATAGTAGTATTAAAAATCTTTCCACTAAAAAAAGGAAAAATATCCCACACTATAAAATAAATTAATGTGTTGCCATCCCAAGCCTTGATCCACCCCTCCACATTCTCTTTCTTTCCCCTAGGCTAGATTTCATGGTAGATTCTCTCTCTATCTTCTCCATTAATAACCTTCTATTTCTCATTTTTCCATGTTTTCACCCTTCGCTCCCTCACTACTACTACTACTACATAAGAACCCACCCACAAACCATTTTCTATACTAGTACTTCTCCTCTATGTGAAACAACACAACAAATTAAACATGGACTTGATTATCTATCTTTTCCTCTCTTTCTCCATATCTCTTATCACCTTTCTTCTCCTCCGTGCAGCGGCGGCCGCCCATTTTCGCCGCCGTAAAACCCGTCTCCCGCCTGGAACATTCGGCCTCCCTTTTATCGGAGAAACCCTCCAGCTAATCTCCGCCTATAAAACCGAAAACCCGGAGCCGTTCATCGATGACCGGATTGCTAAATACGGCAATATTTTCACCACCCATGTATTTGGTGAACCGACGGTTTTCTCGACTGACCCGGAGACGAACCGGTTCATTTTGCAGAATGAAGGTCGGCTCTTCGAATCTAGCTATCCGAGTTCGTTACAGAATTTGCTAGGAAAGCATTCGTTGTTGCTTATGAGAGGCAGTCTTCACAAGAGAATGCATTCTTTGACCATGAGTTTTGCTAATTCATCTATCCTTAAGGACCATTTGTTGGCCGATATAGACCGGTTGGTTAGGCTTAATTTGGATTCTTGGACCGGTCGTGTCTTCCTAATGGAGGAGGCCAAGAAGGTAATCTCAATCGTCCTACAAAATATTTGTCATATAAATTTTTAATTTTTTTTTATCGTTACTATTTTAAAAGGCATATAATCATTTAGTAAAAATTATTCAATTAAAAGAGAGAGATAAGTGTACTTTAGTGAAATACACTTTTTAATTAAATTTTTTTAATGAGTTTGTAAATCACGAATATAAAAGATCAAGGGAGTATTCGATTTTTCTAATTCAATGAGTATGATGTAAGCGGCGCATGCCAAGCAAAAAAAGGAGATATGAGTTTTCATGGCTTAGAGAAATAAAGAAATGGATAGATGAGTCAGATTTCATATGCTTGGTGTTGGTGGGGTATAGCATAAGTTCGGCGAACTTTAGTGTACACCAAAGGAGCTAGCAAAAGTATATATATTATGCATGTAATAAGTAAACAGGGCCGCATAAATTATCATGAAAGCATAAAACCACATGTGCATGTCCATTAGAAAGAGTGATGTTATCATTCTCCTTGGCTCGATCTTTACTTTTTATTATTTATGCCTTTTGTTTTCTTCTAAAGTTAGTATTAACAAGTGATGGATGTTGGAAATGTGCAGATAACGTTTAATCTAACAGTGAAGCAGCTGATGAGTTTAGATCCATGCGAGTGGACAGAGAAGCTGATGAAAGAGTACATGCTTGTGATTGAAGGCTTCTTCACCATTCCTTTGCCCTTCTTCTCTTCTACCTACCGCAAGGCCATTCAAGTAAGTATTATATATAATTCATATGCTTTTGGAAGAGAATATTATATTAATTAGTTGTTATTTAATTTCAGGCGAGAAGGAAGGTGGCGGAGGCGTTGGGATTAGTGGTAAGAGAGAGGAGGAAAGAGAGAGAAGGAGGAGAGAGATTAAAGAATGATATGTTGGAGGCATTGTTTGAAGGGGACGGCGTAGAAGGAGATGGATTTTCGGATGAGGAAATAGTGGATTTTATGTTGGCTTTGCTTGTGGCTGGCTATGAAACTACCTCTACTATTATGACCCTTGCTGTCAAATTCCTTACTGAGACACCCCATGCTCTTTCCCTCCTCAAGGTGCGCTCTCTTTCTCTTCTTTTTTTTCATAGATTAAGTATGAAGGTTTTTAACAAGGAATAATTAATCTCGGAAGGGCTTATCCCATGTTTGGTTAGGAGAAAATTACGTGTAATTAATTTTGGGATTGTAATTTTTTTTTATCACAGCAAAGGTGGGATTGTAATTTTTTTTTTTATCACAGCAAAGGTGAAATAACTCATCCGTATAATTTTTTTCCAACCAAACGACCCAGGGTCGTTTGGTACGAACACAAGTAATGCAGGGATTAGTAATGCAGGGATTAGTAACGCATGGATTGTAGTGCTGGGATTATTTTTTATCAAGTGTTTGGTTCATTGTATTAAAAATTAATTATGCAATGTATAAGTCTGGATTTAGTAATTTTAAGTCTTATCCATGTATAGCTAATCCAGGGATTAGTAATCCCTTCCTTTCCTTGGTATTAGTTAATCCCTCATATGAGGTATAACTAATTCATGTATTAGGTAGGAGTAAATTGAATTGACCAACCAAACATGGTATTGGAGGGATTAAATTTTTATACGGGGATTATTTTGCTTAATACGGCCTACCAAACGACCTCTTAGAGTCTTAAATATACTTTATTTAATACTCAAGTGTGATCTAGTTGTCACTTTATTAAGGAAAGTGGGTGAGGGTTTAATTTCCAGAAAAACAAAATATTGGGCGGTTTTCTTTTCCTATTAGAATTAAATTATTATACTGGTGGGAGTAACTAGTACCCGTGAAAATAGTTCAGCTAACTGACACAAACACTATGATTATAAAAAAGAATGTTATTTCACTCCTAAAGTTATTAAACATAAATGAGCGTTTTTGAAACATAATTCTCCAGTTACTTAGTATATAAAAAGATAAAGAGTCATATAAAACAGATTTAACTATGGAGTCCTAAATAATGATGAATTTTGCATAGTGGACCCTAAAGTTGCTAACACATGTTGGTCCTGTTTTTCTTCTTCAATAGTAGTAGATGAATTATCTTCTTATCTAAATTCTCATCCAAGCAAATTATGGAGGATCTCCACTCATTCCTCGCCCCCGCCGCCTACAACTAAACACTTGGCATCCATTTCCACACTGTACAGACCAAGGAATAATTTCTCCCCGAAAATTTTATGTCCTCATATAAGCACATTCAATCAAAGATATTTCTTTCACCGGAGAATTATATTGTATTGATAAATAAATTTTTTTATTTTATATGTATTTATTATATATTGACTTAATTAAATTTTTTGGTGTATTTATTTTTTATATTTTAACACCCTTTAATAAAAATTTATTAAAAATTTGTTTGACTCACCGCCGGTACTCATATTCTCGTCGAAAGTGGTAGTCTCCCTTTACAACCAAAAACCTTTGATCTACGTAATTCTTTTGCTAGACTCGGTACTCGAGAAACTAAAATCGGGCCACCTTTTAACTTATTTAATTTGTAAACCAATATTTTAAATTCTATAGTATATTTCTCTTTTTTTCTTGGGGTGGGGAGGGGGGTTTGTCTCTTAGCTGGTGATCCTCTATCCGAATCTTCCTCCAATTCCTCGTCTTTTATTTCAATATATTCACTTGCTTTCAGTATTAGTAAAAGAAAAAAAAAATACTTCATCATATGCTTTGTTCCTCGGACGCATGTTTCAGTTTGACCTTTTCCCTACTCTTATTATATTTAAATTCAAAATGAGATACACGAATCTTGTAGCTAATTTTTATAGGAATAAAAGCGTTAGTATGTAATTAGAATAATTAAACTCCAATAAATGAATATCATTTCATAAAATGGCCTTTGTGGCCGACAAAGTAGAGAGATTGGCAATTGGTATACTCAAGAAAAGGATTGTTTGGTAGCCCCATGTGTCCCTAGCTAGAGTCTTTGTTGTATCAACATCACACGTGCATCCAAGTTCGTACCGCATACCACATTGAATTCAATACCCTTTCTAGAAATATCAATATGCCCCATTACTTTACCTTAATTTGCATGTATTATTTTATTGGTACTTGCTGGTATTATGTGACACAACACTACACAAAAAGATAAGTGGATATCGAATGCATTTTGGACCCTTGCAAGCCTAACATGGAGCTCTTTTATTCATGCGTTTTTACTTGAAATACAAAATAGAATTGGCGCATTAACATATATTCCCATATTTCTACCTTATTATTCATATTTGTATTAACCAGAGAACATTACATAAATTGTAGGTATGTGTCATTTAATTATAGGTGCATGAGCAAGGCGCTTTTGTAAATTAAAATACTTCTTCTATCCCATTTAGATACTCAGTTCAACATGCTAAACTATTTAAAATAAATTTTGAGTAGATTAAATAAAAGTATTCCTTATGTTTCAATTTCTGTGATGCAATCTAACTTTCAAGAGGTAAATGAGTTTTTTTTACTATCATTCTATTCATGTGACTTTTAAATATTTTGAATTATTAATTATTATGACTTATAATACTTTTTATGTAGTTTTTAAATATATAAATTCTATTTTAAAAGACTTAAAAAAGTTATGTCCCAATTTGCGGTCAAAGATTAAGAATTTTAACTTTTGAAATTTTAACGGTATCACGTAACTTAAGACGGAGATAATTTAAATTATAACTTTTATAATTTAAAATATTTAAAAAGAAAGTTGTATTAAAAAAATTGTTTGAATGTGTCATGTAAAGTGGTACAATGAGTTGTTAATTATTCAATGGAGAGTATATAGCTACATGTACTAAGACATGTGACCTATAGTCAAAAGTTAGGGGGTGAAAGTAGTCAGGTAAAGAGGAGAATAGTCAAAGAAAAGCAGAAGCATCTGGTCTATGCTCTGTCGAATAAAGGAAAAAACCGGATAACTAGGGATACAACCACTGGACAAAATGATGTTGCCTTCTCTTTAAAGTCTGAAATACTTCTGCACGCCTATGTTTGTCTTTTTATTTTCTCTTTAATATTTTATCTAATAAATTGGGTTACTTAGTTACACATTAACCATCAATTTTATGTGTTGTAACCTATTGTCTTTCTCTCTCTCTATATATATATATCGATATAATTTATTATGTACAGTTACATGTAATTATTTGTTTGATGATATCGTAGTAGTGTCTAAATATTTTTTGTATTGTTAGTGTATAGAAGCAGAGGTGGAGCTAGTAATGTCAGTTACGGGTTCGGTCGAACCTAGTAACTTTAGTTCAAACTCTATATTTTTCTGAAGAATTCATTAAAAATGTGTAAATTATTAATTTAAAACTCAATAACTTAAAAGGATTAAAATTTCGAACATACTAATTTTGAATCCTAGCTCTGTATAGAAGCTAAACTCTCTTTTATTATGCACAATTGATTAATGTTTTTGCGGCTTCTTAACCTTTTTAATTACTCCCATTAGGATTCTCTTTATGAACTTAACCTTTTTTACTCCTTTTATTTTAATTTATATGAATCTATTTTCTTTTTAGTTCGTTTGAAAAATAATGGCCACTTTCTGATTTTAAAATAATTAAACTTCAACTTTCAATTTTACCTTTCAATGAAAAGCTCTTATAGCCATAGCCATACAAAGACTGTATCATGTTTAAGACTATAAATTAGAAAGGAACTATAGTCACACACATATTACAATTTATATAAAATCACAAGTTTCATAAATCTTCATTTTTTTTTTCAACTTGGTGCTCTCTCAAATAAGAGGAGTAATTGATTTAGACGATTGTAAGTTGAAAAAGGGAAAATCTTTAGGAAAAAGGTGTATGCTGATTTCGAGGGGTTGTAAATTAGAAGTCAGAAAAAGTAGACAGCATATTGGTGAATTTGAACCAAGGCTAACGTAGCTGAGTTCTCAATCTGATTCCTAATTTCTTAGGAGGGTTGAGTCTATTGTCTGCTCTGTATTAATTGCAGCCACATGCCCACCATTTTTATCTTTTCCTTTCGTATTACCTCCTCCCAATAACTCTGACCTTTGTTCTTTTTTACTCTTTCGCTTTCAAGTCATTATTTTAAGAACTTGCCTATATCAACCGAAAAGGGGAGCATTATTGATCACAAGACTGGATCATATTTATTTAATAGAGGAGGAAACAATATATTTTTTTAAACACAATATTAGCCAAGAATTTAGCAAAGATGAATTATTGATTTATATTTAAAACTTGTTTTGGCAGGAGGAGCACGAGGAGATCAGGTTAAAAAAAGGTAAAGTTGAGTCTCTACTGTGGGAAGACTACAAATCCATGCCCTTCACTCAATGTGTAAGTGCTTTATTTAACAAATTAACTCATATTATTTAGCTCACTTATCCGTTCAGCCCTCATGATATACGTCTATGTTTTTATGTTCAGGTTGTTAATGAAACTCTACGAATTGGTAACATAATTAGCGGAGTATTCAGGAGAACTATGACTGATATCAACATCAAAGGTAAGATGCTCGTCTTCTTGTTCGTGAAAAGGGGCGATTTCCCTCTCAAGGTGTGTAACATGGCACTTCTGATATGACTGCGTCATCTTGGAATCAAGAGAAGTGCTATGGAATGTTACATGTGAAAAGTAAATTTGAGTTGTGCATCTAACAATCAATAGCATGTGAAAAGTAAATGCACTTGTTTAGTCATGACAAGACCATTTTTATGTTTTTCATATGATCAATATTTGGTACTTGATCTAATTGATTGAATCTTACCTTTCAGGTTATACTATTCCAAAAGGTTGGAAGGTTTTTGCTTGTTTCCGAGCTGTTCATCTAGATCATGAACATTTCAAAGATGCCCGTACATTCGATCCGTGGAGGTGGCAGGTGCGTTACTATGTCCATATCTCTCTTTTACGACTACCTGAACTCTCCAGTTACCAAAATAAAGAAAAGGAAAACGTTGACTTACGTGAATAAACATTTACCAAAACTTCTGTAAACAGAGTAATGCAGGATCAACAAGCTCACCTAATGTATTCACACCATTTGGCGGAGGACCACGACGTTGTCCTGGTTATGAGCTTGCTAGAGTAGAGCTCTGTGTTTTCCTTCACCATTTAGTGACTCGTTATAGGTATGTTTGCTTTGCTATCTGGATATCATTTTCCAAAAAACAAATGTTTCAATTTTTCTGAAGTGTAAAGACGGTTTTGTTGGTGCAAATTTTTGCTTTACAGTTGGGTTCCGGCTGAACCAGATAAATTAGTTTTCTTCCCGACGACAAGGATGCAGAAGCGATATCCAATTATCGTCCAGCATCGAAGCTTGTTTGACCCATGTAAAGAATGAGGCATCCGTGTTAGCAGAGAGGAGAAGAGAGGAGTAGAAAGGCACCTGAGATTGTAGGAAGCAAAGTGGTAGTGAATGAAATTGCATGAAAATTAAATAAGACAATGGTATATAGGTCGAGCATATACATAGGAAATTAAATTATTTGTAGTGAATTGAGACAGAAGTCACATTCCTTTGCTATGAATGAAAGGGAAATCAGGAAGATTTTATTTGTCGGTTTATTTATTTTTTGAGCTAGTGATTATAATGTAAAGGGCAGGAAATTGTCAGCAGAGACCAGTTTATTACCTTCTTGCTCCCTTCCTCATGAATCATTCCTAACTAAGAGAAAACTTAATGGTTCCCAAATGTTAATGAACACAAGTCCATTTAACGGCATGTAAGCAATTTCATAGGTTGCCAAAGGCGAGCTATGAAACTGCGTACTGCTATGGGCATGGGGCAGCTAATAAGCTATAAGGGACGGGTGAGGGGCAGCTAATTAACTATGTAGATGGGTGAGAGTGTGCACCAGGGACGTATATGGGTGAATATGAATACACCCATATGAACACATAACTTTAAAAATATATTGGGCATAAATTTATGTGTAGATTAGTAGATGAGCATCTAGCAAGAGAGCACTGTGCACAGCGGCAGGTCTATTATGCGAAACTTTCAATAGATAGGCAATCTCAAACTTAGAATAAATCAGAAGGGAAAAAGATAGTCATCTAAGTTTTCTTCCTCAGAGTAGTAAGTCCTCATCAGTGACGGGGCCCAAAAAATCTTAAGGAAGTGTTATCCCATCCAAAAAAAAATTTAATGAAAGTCATACAAAAAGAGATGAGATCTCTACAGAAAAATGACACGTACATGTCCAACTTTCAATTGGTAAAAGGCCACTCAAGTGCAAAAGGGTCTTTATACTCAAGAAAAATGAAAATGACAAGTTACTCAAATACAATGCTTGATTGGTGGTAAAAGGCTTCGAACAATAGAAAGGTGTTGATTTTGACGTATTTTCTTACATATTGTCAAATGACTTCTATTCGAATAATTTTAGGCTTAGAAACTAATCTAATTCTTGAAGTGGAGCAGTTGGACGTGAACACTGTATTTTTTCACGGAGATTTAGAAGATGAGATTTATATGGAGCAGCCAAAAGGATTTGAAATAGCTGGAAAAAAAAGCACATGTTGTGCAAACTGAATAAGAGTCTTTATGTGGTGAAGCAGGCACCAAGGAAGTGGTATATGAAGTCTGACCCATTCATGAAAAGTCAAATGTAAACAAACACCTTTTCAGATTCATGTGTATACTTTTCAAAAGATTTTTTTACAATAATTTTATTATTTTGTTGTTGTACGAGAATAACATCTTAATTGTAGGACAAGACAAAGAGCTGATTGCCAAGTTGAAGGAAGATTTGTCCAAGTCGTTTGACATAAAGGACTTGGGCCTAACACAACAAATTCTGAGGATGAACATTGTTTGGGAATGAACAAATAGAAAGTTGTGGCTATCTCAAGAAAAGCACATTGAGCATGTACTGGAACACTTCAACATGATTAGTACTAAGCCCGTTAGCACGCTTCTTGCTAATCATCTAAAGTTGAGCAAGAAAATACATCCTATAACAAAGGAATATGCTGCTATCTGGCTTGAGTTAGACAAGCAGAGAAGGATCTTGTGCCACGGCCTAATGAGAGCATAGACAGACTTATCTTCAGCAGTCGGAAGTCTGATGTATGAAATGGTATGCACCAAAATTAATATGATCATGCAGTTGACGATTTTAGCAGGTTCCTTGATAATTCGAGAAAAAAAATGCAAGTAATCAAGTGGATACGAAGGTACTAGGAGAAACTGCTTGTATTTTAGAGGATTTAATCCAGTCTTTAAGGGTTACACGATACTGATATGGCAGGTGACTTTGATGATGAAAAATCTACTACTGGATTCCTGTTTATATT
>MCJB01048701.1:11396-29549 GCA_002018475.1 Nicotiana obtusifolia
TTTGGGGGGGGGGGGGGGGGGGGGGGGAGGCTATATCATCGCAGTCAACGTTACAGAAGTGTTTCACACTCTTCACAACTAAAGCAGAGTATATTACCACTACTGAAGCTGGGTAGATAATATGACTGAAGCGATTCCTTCAATTGTCTTGCATGACTTGTGATAGTCAAAGTGCAATAGACTTGAGCAAAAACGTCACGTATCCTGCAAAGCATATCGACATTATATAGCATTAAATTTGAGAAAAGATAGAGGAGGAATCTATGCATGTCAAGAAAATCCTTACAACTGAGAACCCTTTAAATATGCTGACCAAATTAGTACCAAAAGATAAGTTTAATTTGTATAAAACAACTTGTAGGTATACACTCAAACTAGAAGCTGGTACTACTTCCTTCAGGTGAATGGGACCGGAGGAGAAGATACATAAGGTCCATCCTATTTGATAGAGGCATGTGAAGAAAATAGGTAATTTGAGGCTATCAACCAAAGACTTGAATGTCATTGTTTCTTGGGGAGAACAAAATAAGTTTATGCTGGAGGATTTTTGGACATCTCTCTTGTGCTTGAATTTTGAGCTCGGACACCAAGTAATGTTCCATTATAAATATATCACCATTTCATTCATTTCCAACACACCAAACATTAAGAGCAAAAGCAGTGTAAAATATCACAGACAGGGTGTGAGAAAATAGTCCATAAGAAGAATAGAGAGTGTGAGTGATATTATCATAAGGTGAGAATATCAATAGACGATTATATCTTTGAGTGTAGTAGTAGTCTTTAGAGTATTTTATTCAGGCCTATAAATTATAAATTCCTTGCTATACTGATATTAGTTGCTCTTCTTGGGGTTGAGTTTTTTTACTTATTCAGAAAAATATTAGTGTCATTGTCACTCTTTTGTTGTTGTTGATTACATATCTTGGTGCTATATTAGTATCTCGCTTTTATTATCGTGAATATTATTTTTGTGGGTTATTTATTTTCAACAATTGATTTCAAAGCACAGTTCTGTTCGTTCACAAAAATGGTGTTCATTGTCACTAGTATTATACATGGTAAGAAAATATTTTGAATAAAGTACGATGTAGTGAAATTCAATGGAGATAGTGGTTTCTCAACATAGCAACGAATAATGAGGGATCTGCTCATCCTACAAGGATTATATAAGGCATTAGACGGTGATGCCAAGAAGTCTGATTTCATGAGACTTGAGGATTGAGCTGACTTAGATAAAAGACTTCTAGTGCGATCAGCTTGCACTTATTATATGGCGTCATAAATAACATTATTGATGAAGACACCGGTGACGATTTGGTCAAGGTTAGAAAGCTTATACATGTCCAAAATGCTGGCAAATAAATTATACCTGAGCAGTTATACGCATTACGTACGGGTGAAGGTACAAATTTTTGTCACATATAAATATGTTTAACTGACTGATCACATAACTTGTCGGCCTCGTAGTAAATATCAAGGAAGAAGATAAAGTCATCTTGCTTTTTAACTCGTTATCATCTTCGTACGATAATTTGGCAACAACCATCATGTACAGTAAGATCATCATTGAGTTGAAGAATGTCACATCGGCTCTTCTACTCAATGAGAAGATAAGAAAGAAGCCTGAAAATCAAGGACATGCTCTCATCATTGAAGGTCGAGTCAGGAATCACCAAAGGGGTTCAAGCAACTATGGTAAATCTTGAGCTCGTGAAAAGTCTAAGAATCGATCTAAAATCACTAGCCAGAAATTGCTACAATTGCGATCAACCAGGTCATCCCATAAGAGATTGCCTAAGTCCAAGGAAGGGCAAAGGTAAAAGCAGTAGCTAAAAGAATGACGACAACACAACCGCCATGGTACAAAATAATGACAATGTTATTCTTTTCATAAATGAGGAAGAGGAATTCATGCACATGGCAGGTCCAGAGTCGGAATGGGTGGTTGACGCAACAACATCTTGTTATACCACACCGGTAAGGGATCTTTTTTTATAGATATATAGCAGGCCATTTCGGAATTATGAGGATAGATAACACAAGTTATTCAAAAATTACGGGGATCGATGACATTTTATTAAGACAAGTGTTGCATGTACATTGGTTCTAAATAATGTAAGGCATATACTTTATTTGCGGATGAACTTGATCTTAGGAATAACTTTGGACTGAGATAGATACGAGAATTATTTTACAAATTAAAAGTGGAAACTCATCAAAAGATAATTGGTTATTGCAAAGGGAGTTGCTCGTGGCACGTTATAGAGGACAAACGCAGAAATATGCTAAGGAGATTTTTACAGATTTGTGGCTTAGAAGAATGAGCCATATGAGTGAGAAGAGATTGCAGATTCTTGCCAGGAAATCACTAATTCCTTTTGTCAAAGGCACGATGGAAACCTTGTGACTACTATTTATTTGGTAAGCAACATAGAGCCTCATTTCAGACATTGTCTCAAAGAAAATTAGATATATTTGATTTTATATATTCTAATATTTTTGGTCTAACGGAGATAGAATCGATGGGCAATAAAAAATATTTTATAACTTTTATTCATAATGCTTCATGAATGTCATGATTTTATATCTTGAAAACCAAAGATCATGTATTTCAAGTTTTCTATAAGTTTCACGCTCTAGTGGAAAGGGAGATGGATCCTGTCACGACCCAAAATGTTCCATAGAAGTTGTGATGGTACCTAGTTTCTAAAACTATGTAAGCCTAACACTTAACGTCTATTTAAAACAGTAAAGCATGATATGACGTAATAGAGTTTAATATAAATGCAGAAATAAGAGTAATACAGGCACAATGCCAATACTCAACAAAACTCCCCAGATCTAGGTAATATATAGTCACGAGCTGTAGTTGAATATACGAGAATATCTGTAAATACAATACTGTCTGAAATACATAAACACTAGAATTAAAAAAAAAGTGTGACTCCGAGGCCTGTGGTCGGATCATGCAGGGATACCTTGCAGTCTCCGGTGTACCAAAAGCCTCACTGCTGCTCAGACCGATCTGAAACACTTGGATTTGCACAAAATTATTCAAAAGCATAGTATGAGTACACTATAAATTGGTAACCAGTAAGAATCAAGACTAACCTCGGTGGAGTAGTGATGAGGTTCAAGTCGTTTGATACACTAGACAAATAACCCGTGCAATGAATATATCAAAGAAGACTGATAATTGAAATATAACTGAAAACAACGTGCATAATCCCTTTATAACATGTAATAACAACCCAGTGTAATAAAACTCATCGTTGATCACGAAACATCAAATAGAGGTAATGCATGTGATAAAATGTGAAATACGGCCATTAACTCAGGGAAGTGCAAAACGTAAGCTTTCAAAATTAATTATGAGATAAAATATCAACCCCGTCTCAACATAATCACAACAATAAAAAGACACCTCAAAAAATCACATAATATCATCAAAACGACACCCTTATTACGCTGCATATGCACATAACAATGGTATGCCACCCTTATTTCACCGCATATGCATATAGCCACCCTTATTTCGCTACGTGGGCAACCCGAGATAATGTCACCCCTATTTCGCCCCATGCGCACAACAATAAACACAATCGCACGGCTAAAAACCTCGTGTTGACACCCCAATCAATTCGCTCAACATGTCCATAAGTGTTACGGTACCACAAAAATAATAATGCCAAGTGCAACAACATCACAATAATGGTACCAAAGTTTCCTCAAAGTATAAGTTCACAACTTTCAACAACCGTGTACAAGGACATAACAAATAATCATAGAAGGGAAGGGGTGTTCAATAAATAAAATATGACTATGGCTAAGTCAAGGAAATGATCATGATTAAATAGTCATAAAGTGATCTCACAAACTTCATATAAAGTTCATTATCACATTAAGGATTAATAGCAAATGGTCAACCCAAAATTCTACCTATAGGATCGTGATGGCTCCTAGTCTCTAAGACTAGGTAAGCCTAACACATGATGAGATTTAGCAAAGATAATTAACTTAACTATTAATTAAAAACTGACAAATGACATAACATAGTTGAACTGAATAATAGTTATACTTTCGCCAAAACTGGTTATACAGAGTCAAAAGCTCTACCGAGAGTACACTAGAAATCACTAAATATAATATTATTTGGAAACAAAGTTCCAATAATAAATCATCCAATAGAATTATACACACGACATCTCGTGCCCACTTTATCAATCGCCCTCGCACGGCAAAGACCTCGTGCCACAATATAGGTCACAGTCGCACGGCAAAGACCTCGTGCCACAACATATACCATAACCTCGCGGTAAAGACCTCATGCCACAATGTATATCACAACCACACGGAAAAGATCTCATGCCACAACATATACCACAACCGCACTGCAAAGACTTCCTACCACAACATATACCACAAACGCACGATAAATACCTTGTGCCACAATGTATATCACAACCCATGTCAGTTATCAATAACACGTACAAGAGAAACAAATCGAGAATCAAATAAAGTAATGCATGATAACAATTCCCTTTTTATTTCATTCTGTTATGTCACCAACAACTCAACAAAATATGAGATAACAACTCCACGTAGGTGAATTTACCTTGGCAGCCAAATTATCAAGTAAATGACAGAGATACAGATCACATTAGAAACAACATAACAAAAACGTAGAAACGCATGACACACAAAAGAAGTCATACCACCACACAAATCTCATTAATAAAACACCCCTAGGCCATCACATGTTATCCCCACATATCCCTCTTGTCTCGTCGCATGTGCAAGAATAAAGTAAATGCCCGCCTGGTCTCGCCATAGGCGCATCAACGGTTATCCCATCTTGTCTTGCCACATGCGCAAATCCGATATATATATATATATATATATATATATATAGAGAGAGAGAGAGAGAGAGAGAGAGAGAGAGAGAGAGAGAGAGACCGCCTTGTATCGATGTTTGTGCAATATCAATAAAAATAATAGCACAACAAAAACCTCGTGTAAATACCCCGACAATTCGTTCAACAAGTTCACGTGTGCCAAAATCACAATAACTCAATATACCAACAATTGTCATCAAGACATCAACTCATAAATCTGCCAAGGCAGTTCATAAGGACAATCAACATGGGAAAGCGGTTGGGTCTTCAACATATAACATGGATTCAGCTAACCCAAATAGCAATAATTTCACAAACACCCAACTTGGCCAATTAAGGAAATAAAATCCTAAAACGTGATCTCTAACATGGAATATGAAATCAAGTAATCATCCACAATAGGAAACATGTAGGTTAGAGATCTCACAATCAAAACAAGACAATAAGAGCAACCTCGGGTCAAATTCAGTGATAACCAACACATATACACTAGTGTACAGACTTGTTACCTTATGTACATGTCGTTCCCATAGTACAAATAATACAATTAGAAGAAATATTATGGGGAAGTTTCTCTACTCAAGGTTAGGTACGATACTTACCTCAAAAGCCCTCAATTAATACTCAAAAAATGCTTTCCTCTAAAATTCACCTCCGCTCGGCTCAAATCTAACCAAAATCAACTTAATAACATTAAATAATGCAAGGGAGAACCAAATACTCTTAAAAAAGTTAAGATCTTTACACAATTTCCCAAAAGTCAACAAAAGTCAATCCCAAGCTCGCGCGGTCAAAATCCCGAGTCGAAGGATAGATCTTGACCCATATCCCCACGAGTCCAAATATGTGTTTTATCTTCAAATCCGAGAAAGCAATTCGACTCTCAAATATAAATTTTTTATATTTTAACATATTGTCAAAAATCCCAAAAAGTTTTCTTCAAATCTCATGATTTAGATGTTAATTTCATAAATAATCATGTTATATAATAAAAAATGGATCAGAATTACTTATCCAATAGTTTTGTATAAAAATCTCTCCTCAAAATTGCCTCCCACCGAGTCTATAACTCAAAATGTGATAAATGAAGCTAAGTCCTAAAATACACAACATATAACCAACAACAGATGTCGCATTTGCGACCTTGGGTTCGCAAATGCAATACCGCTAATGCCACCTATTGTTCACAAAATCGAACCCTGCCAAAACCCCCCAGAAGTCGCATATGCAACAAAAAGTCTGCAAAAGCGAACCCGGTAGGCTCCGCAAATGCGATAAAATGATCACAAGTGTGGCCTGGCCAGTCCCCAGCTACCTATCATAAATGCGACACAAAACCTCGCAAAAGTGAACAGCGAAAAGTCACAAATGTGACTCCCAAATTACATTTGCGATGCATTCCCAGATCCCCCCAGTTTCTCAAAAGCAAGAAATATATCGCAAATACAACCATCTACTCGCAAATGTGAGAACAACACACCAGCAAAAATCTGAACCTTACTCAAAATTGTCCGGAACGCATCCGAAACTCATTCGAGCCCCTAGGGCTCCACATAAACACTCAGACAAGTACATAACCATCATACGAAGTCGCTCGCGCGCTCAAAGCACTAAAATAACATCCGAAATCACAAATCGGATACCGAAACACATGAAAATCACTATGAACTTCAAGAATTGCTAGAAACACAACCATGCGTCCGATTCATATCAAACCAACTCAGAATGACACCAAATTTTGCAAACAAGTTTCAAATGACAAACCAAACCTATTCCAAGTCCCGAAACTAAAATCCAAACCCGATAGCCACAAAATCAAGCCATGGACAAACACAGAAAATTCCAAAACCTTCAAATTGCCAACTTTCGCCAAAAAGTGTCAAATAAACCTAGGAGTCTCTGAATCCAATCTCAAGCATATGCCTAAGTCTAAATTACCATCCGGATCAAACGGAATCATCAAAACTTTGAGAATCATTCTAAAATGAGAATCATTCTAAAATGAGAATCATTCTTCCAAATAAATCCCAAATCGCCCGAAAATCGAAATCGACCATACACGCAAGTCATAATACATCATATGAAGCTACTCAAGAGCTCAAACCACCAAACGGTACGTTAAAGCTCAAAACTAATGGTCGGGTTGTTACAAAACCACACATAGTAATTGTATATACGCTTGTCAAGTCATGTACACGTCACTTATCATATAATAGAAATTAACAATTAGGACTAGCACCTAAGAGGTATTTCCCCCACACAAGGTTAGACAAGATACTTACCTCAAATTAACCAAATCATTACTCTAAAAGTCCCTTTTGCTGCATGAATCAACCTCTGGACAGCTTGAATCTAGCCAAAATAATTTCATATCATAAATAAAAGCTATAGGAAATGATTCCTAATAATAAAGCTTTGATATTTTTATTAAATCAAAAAGTCAACTCAAAAGGTCAATCCCAGGCCTGCACCTCGGAAACTGACCAAACTCACAAATTTCAGACACCTATTCTGACATGAGTATATATATTTTTCATCCTATTCCAACCTCAAATAGACCCTTAAATCACCAAGTCTCACTCTCTAAATCAAAGTCAAAAATCCTTAAATTTCACTTTAAATTCTCAAAAATTAGGTGTAATAATCTATGGGTAAGCAATATCTAATACCAAAAGTGAGTGAAGATCACTTACCCCTTCAATTGTGAATAAAAGCACTCCAAAAATTGTCCTTAGCCGAGCTCCACAACTCCAAATATGGGAGAAATAACAAACCCCTTATAATATAAAACTACCCAGCAAAACTGCACCTGTGGTCTACTTATTCGCACCTGCGACGCTGTATCTACAGAAAACCATCGCAGATGCGAAAATGACAAACTTCCCGACTAGCCGCTTCGGCGGACCCCAAGCCGTTTTTGCGGCTCTGCTTCTGCAGAAGAATTTTCGCACCTGCGCACAAAGGTCTGCATATGTGGACTTCCTCTTCCAGCCTTCTCCTTCGCTCCTGCGGCTCCGCATCTGCGGCCAAGCCCCCGCAGATGCAAAAACACCATAAGCTCACAGTCTTTAGCAATGCCAACTGATCCATAAATGGTCCAAACTCAATCTGAAATAACCCTGGGCCTCGGGGACCCCTTCCCGTCATAACAATCAATCCCAAAATATAATACAGACCTACCCGAGGCCTCAAATCACACCAAATAATATCAAAACCACGAATTGTACCTCAATTCAAGCCTAAGAAAACTAATGAACTTTCCAACTTCAAAATTTATGTCGAACAAGCCTAAACAACTTCTAATGACCTCAAATTATACAAGTACCAAATGACACACATGACCTATTCTAACTCTCGGAACCAAAATTTGAACCGATACCGTCAAAGTCAACTGTCGGTCAAAGCTATTGACCTTCCAAAGCACATTCCAACTTCCACCGAAAAGCACCATGTCAACTTACGAACCTTCAAATCCATATACGGACATACGTCTATGTCCAAAATTACCTTTCGAGGCTATCGAAACCATCAAAATACTATTCTAGAGTCGTCTACACAAAAGTCAAACACCGGTTAACTCCTAGAATTTAAGCTTCAAACCTTGGGACTAAGTGACCCAATTCACTCCAAAACCTCTCTTAAACGAAATCGACCACCCCAAAAAATTACGTAACCACAAATACACATAAGCAAGGCATCAAATAGGGGAAACGAGGCTAAAATAGTCAAAATGACCTACCGGATCGTTATATTCTCTCCCTCTTAAACAAGCGTTCGTCCTCGAACGAGTATATAGACATACCTGAAGTGCCAAAATGGTGAGGATATCAGCTACGCATATCATGCTCGGTCTCCCAGGTCGCCTCCTTGACCGATTGACCTCTCTACTGAACCCTCACGATGCAATGTTCTTCGACATCAATTTCTAGACCCGCATGTCCAAAATAGCCACCAACTCCTCAACATAGGTCAAATCCTTATCCAATTGTACTAAGCTGAAATCTAACACATATGACTGATCATCATAATACTTCCAGAGCATGAAAACATGAAACACCGGGTGAACTCTCGATCTGGGGCGGCAATGCAAGTTTGTAGGCCACCTCACCCTCTCTCTCAAGAATCTCAGAAGGACCAATATATCGAGGGCTCAACTTGCCCTTGTTTTCGAAACTCATCACACTTTTCATGGGTGAGACTCTAAGTAGAACCCTTTTACCCACCATGAATGCCACATCACGAGCCCTCCGATCAGCATAACCTTCTACCTAGACTATGTTATACGAAGCCGCTCCTGAATCAACTTCACCTTCTCCAAAGCATCACATACCAAGTTAGTGCTCAACAACCTAGCCTCCGAGGCTCAAACCAACCAACTGGAGAACGACATCGCCTCCCATATAAGGCCTCATAAGGAGCCATCTGGATGCTCGACTGGTAACTGTTATTGTAGGCAAACTCATCTAGTGGTAGAAATTGATCCTATGAACCCCCGAAGGCAATAACACAGGCACGTAATATGTCCTTCAATATCTGAATAGTGCGCTCGGATTGTCTGTCCATCTAGGGATGAAATGACGTACTCAGCTCGACCTGTGTGCCTAACTCTCACTGCATGACGCTCCAAAAAAGTGATGTGAACTGCGTGCCTCAATCCGAGATAATAGACACCGGCACACCATGAAGGCGATCAATCTCTCGAATATAAATTCGAGCCGGCTGCTCTGAAGGGTAGATAGTCATGATAGGAATAAAGTGTGCAGACTTGATCAGTCTGTCCATAATAACCCACACAACGTCAGATCTCCTCAAGGTCTATGGAAATCCAACTATAAAATCCATAGTGATACACTCCCACTTCCACTCCGAAATATCAAGCCTCTGAAGCAAACCACTCAGTCTCTGATGCTCATACTTCACCTGCTGACAATTCAAACACCGAGCAACATAATCAACAATATCCTTCTTCATCCTCCACCACCAATAGTGTTGCCTCTAGTCCTGGTACTTCTTCACAACACCCGAATGAATGGAATATCGCAAACTATGGGTCTCCTCAAGTATCAACTCATGCAACCCATCTACATTCGGAACACAGATCCGACCCTGCATCCTTAACACCCATCATCCCCAATAATAACCTCCTTGGCATCACCGTGTTGCACCGTGTCCTTAAGGACAAGCAAGTAGGGATCATCATACTGACACTTATTGACGCGCTCAAACAAAGAAGATCATGAAATTACACAAGCAAGAACTCTGTCGGACTCCAAAATATTCAACCTCACAAACTGATTGGCCAAATTCTAAACATCCAATGCTAACGGTCTCTCTCTAACTAGAATATAAGCAAGATTCCCCATGCTCACAGCCTTCCTACTCAAAGGATCGATCACCACATTAGACTTTCTGGGGTGATAAAGATTGGTGATATCATAGTCTTTAGTAGCTCTAACCACCTCTGTTGTCTCAAGTTCAGATCTTTTTGCTTGAATAAGTAGTGTAGACTTGTGATCCGTGAACACCTCACATGACACGCCATAGAGATAATGCCTCCAGATTTTTAGCACGTGAACAATTGGCTTCCAACTCTAGATCGTGCACTGGGTAGTTCTTCTCATGGGGCTTCAACTGACACGAAGCATAAGCAATCACTCTACCCGCCGGCATCAACACACACCTGTTGTCAATCCGTGAAGCGTCACAATAGACTGTATAAGAACCCGATGTTAAAGGTAAAACTAGAACTAGAGTTGTAATCAAGGTAATCTTGAGCTTTTGAAAGCTCTCCACGCACTCGTCAGACCACCTGAATGGGGCACCCTTATGGGTCAATTTAATCAAAGATGTTGCAATAGATGAGACACCCTCCACGAAACGATGATAATACCTAGCTAACCCAAGGAAATTCTGGATCTCAGTAGAAAAATACTGCTTGGACTAACTCTGAACTGCCTCAATCTTCTTCAGATCTACCTTAACCCCCTCACTAGACACCATGTGGCCCACGAATGCCACTGAATCAAGCCAAAACTCGCACTTAAATAATTTAGCATATAGATTCTTCTCCCTCAATGTGTGGAGCATGATCCATAAGTGTTGTTCATGATCCTCTCGGCTACGAGAATACACTAATATATCATAAATAAACACAATGATTAAGGAATCAGATATGGCTGGAAAACGTTGTTCATCAAGTGCATAAAGGTTGCTGGGACACTGGTCACCCCCAAATACATCACCAAAAATCATAGTGGCCATAGCGAGTCCTAAAAGCTGTCTTTGGAATATATGAAGCCCGGATCTTCAACCGACGGTACCCCGATCCCTAATTAATCTTTGAGAATACCTTAGCACCCTGTAGCTGATCGAAAAAATCATCAATATAGTGGGTACGTGTTCTTAATTGTAACCTTGTTCAGCTGCCTGTAGCTAATGCACAGCCTCTTAGAGCCATCTTTATTAGAACTATATTACCCCAACGTGAGACACTCGGTCTGATGAAACCCTTGTCAAGCAACCGCTGAAGTTGTTCCTTTAATTCCTTTAACTCAATTGGTGATATGCGATATGGTGGAATAGAGATGGGCTGAGTACCCGATACCAAGTCAATACCGAAATCAATATCCCTATCGGGTGGCATGCCCGGTAGGTCTGCTAGAAACACATCTAGAAACTCTCTCACTATCGGAACTAACTCAACGGTAGGTGTATCAGCACTTACATCCCTCACAAAGGCTAAAAATGCCAAGCACCGCTTTTCAACCATCCGTCGTGCCTTCAGAAAAGACACCACCCTACTAGGAACATGATCAAATGAACCTCTCTACTCCAACTGCGGCAAACCCGACATAGACAATGTCACAAACTTAGCGTGATAATCCAGGATAGCGTGATACGGTGACAACCAATCCATGCCCAAAATCACATTAAAGTCCACCATATTGAATAACAGAAGGTCCACCATAGTCTCATATCCCCAGATAGTGACCAACACGACCGATAGACATGGTCTACCACAGTAGAATCTGCCACAGGTGTAGACACATAAATAGAGTAGCCAAAGAATCATGAGACACATCCAAACATGAAGCAAAATAGGATGATACATACGAATAAGTGGAATCCGATCAAATAAAATAGATGCATCTTTATGACAGACCATAATAATACATGTGATGACATCATCTGATGCAAATGCCTTAGTCCTACCAGGAATAACATAGCAACGGGCCTGGCCTCCCCTCTAGGATGACCTCTACCTGCCTTTCCTCCGCCCATAGCTGGTTGTGTAGGTAGAATAGAAGCCGGAGCATAAACCATAGCCTGAGAACCATGTAGAGGCCCACCCCTATGAAGTCTGGGATAATCTCCCATAATGTGCCTAGTACCACACTCAAAGCAGCCTCTCTGCGGGCATGGATGTTGGTACTGAATCTGACCCGGTCGGCTAGAATAACCGCTGTAGGAATCCCGTATAGGAGGTGCAATAAAAGATGGCTTCCCCACATGAGTACCCTGAGGTCCCTAACTAGCTGGAGCACCACGAGTCACCTGAAGTGCAGAATGAACTAGTCGACTGATAAGGCCTCTGCTATGACGGGTCTTGCCCCTAGAGTAGGAGCCCCCAAATCCTCCAGAACCACGAGGCCTCTTAGCCTCCCTATCCTCCCTCTCCTGACCTCTTATATGCTCTAACCTCCTGGCAATCTCCCCAACCTGCTGGAATGGAGTATCAGTCTCCAGCTCCCATGCCATCCTAAATCTTAGACCATAGCTGAGTCCCTCAATAAATATGTGGACTATCTCTCTGATTGTGGAAACCAAATCATGTGCATGACAAGATAGCTCACTAAACCTCACGGCATACTCGGATACAGTCATAGTCCCCTACAACAGCTACTCGAACTATGTGCACAATGCATCCCTGAGGGTCTGTAGACAAACTCCCCCAGATATAGATCAAAAAACTGAGCCCAAGTGAGTGGAGTTGCGCCAGTTGTCCTACTCTCCTCATAAGTGTGCCACCATTTATATGCCGACCCCGTTAGTTGAAAAGTAGTAAGGTCAACCCCGCTCACCTCAACTATGCCCATAGTGAGCATAATACGGTGACAATGATTCAAAAAACAACGTGCATCCACAGAAGTTACGCCAATGTAAGTAGGAGGACCATATTTCTTGAACCTCTTTAACCTTTTCTGCTTCTCCTCTGACGATGTTGGCCTGACCTCAGGCTGAACCCAATCTCGGGTTGTACCAGCATAACACCCGGAGCCTGATCAACATGGGCCCGTTGCTCTAGAGTATGGGTGGCGGGAGTCTGAGCTCCTCCCCTAGACTGAGAAGTAGCTGGTGCAACTGGGATCAATCTCGCCTAAGCCAAGGTATCAAACACGCTCAGGAAATGTGCGAGATTCTCTTGGAGTCCAGGGGTAGCAACAGGCATCTCAGGTGCCTGCTCCCCAACTGGAGCTACTAGTGGCTCCTCCGCTTTTACTCTAGCAGGGGCTCTAGCTGTAGCACGTGGCCCTCATCTGCCTCTACCTCGGCTCCGGCCTCTCACGGCTCTAGCAAGGGACGCAGGTGTCTGCTCAGCTGATCCGGTAATGCATGTCCTCACCATCTGTTAGAGAATAGAAAGACAAAAGCTTAAGCTCTAAAATCAATAAATCCGCTCGAAAAGGAATTAAAGAAGTGAAATCTCCTAATACTTTCATAGCCTCTTTATACAGACGTCTCCGTACCGATCCGCAAAACTCTACTAAACTTGCTTGTGACTCGTAGAATCTATGAACCTAAAGCTCTAATACCAACTTGTCATGACCCAAAATCCTCCATAGGAGTCTTGATGGCACCTAGTTTCTAAAACTAGAAAAGCCTAACCCTTGACGTCTATATAGAATAGTAAAGCATGATATGACGTAACGGAGTTTAATATAAATGTGGTAATAAAAGTAATATAGGCCACAATGGCAATACTCAACAAAACTCTCCAGATCTAGGTAGTACATAGTCATGAGCTCTTGCTAAATACACGGGAATACCTCTAAATTTAGTACTGTCTGAAATACATAAACAATAGAAATGAAATAAGAGGGTGACTCCAAGGCCTACGGTCAGATCATGCAGGGATACCTTAAAGTCTCTGGTGTACCAAAATCCTCGCTGCCACTCATCCCGATCCAAAGTACTTGGATTTGCACAAATATATGCAAAAGCGTAGTATGAATACACCACAATCGGTACCCAGTAAGTATTAAGACTAACCTCGGTGGAGTTGTGATGATGTCAAGTCATTTGATACTCACTAGACAAATAACCTGTGCAATGAATATATCAAAGAAGACTGATAATCAAAATATAACTGAAAACACTAATCACAGCCCCTTTTGAACATGTAATAACAACTTAGTGTAGTAAAACCCATCTTTGATCAAGAAACATCAAATAGAGGTAAGGCATGTGATAAAATATCAAATACTGCCATTAACTCAGGTTTGTGCAAAACGTAAGCTTTCAGAAATAATTATGAGAATAAAATATTAACCCTGTCTCAATACAATCACAACAACAAGAAGACACCTCGAAATATCACATAACATCATCAAAATGCCACCCTTATTACGCCGCATGTGCATATGACAATGGTGTGCCACCCTTATTTAGCCACATGCGTATATAGTCACCCTTATTTCGCCACGTGGGCAACTTGAGATAACGCTATGCTTGTTTCACCCCATGCTCACAATAATAGACACAAATATATGGACGAAAACCTCGTGCTGACACCCCCAATAAAGCCGCTCAACACAAAAACAATAATGCCAAGTGTCACAATATCACAAGAATGGTACCAAATTTTCCTCAAAGTATAAGTCCACAACGTGCACGAGGACCTAACAAATAATACTAGAAGCGGAGGGGGTAACAAAGCATGACTATGGCTAAGTCAATGAAATGGTTATGATCAAATAGTCATAAAGTGATCTCACAAGTTTCATATAAAGTTCATTATCACATTAAGGCATAGTAATAGCCTACGGTCTATTCCGGTCAAAACTACACATAGTACCTGTATACACTCTCATCACATCATGTACATGTCATTTCTCACATCATAGAAATCAACAATTAGGACTAGCACCTAAGGGGTATCTCCCTTACACAAGGTTAGGCAACATACTTACCTCAAATGAACCATATCAGTACTCTAAAAGTCTCTTCCCACGTGAATCAACCTTCGGACGACTCGAATCTAGCCAAAATAATTCAATATCATAAATAAAAGCCCTAGATAACGACACCAAACAATAAAGCTTCGATCTTTAATTAAAATAAAAAAGTCAACTCAAAAGTCAACCCCGACCAGCATCCCCGAACCGGACCAAACTCACAAATTCTGAACATCCATTCCGATATGAGTCCAAATATATGTTTTTTCATCCAATTCCACACTCAAATCGACCCTCGAATCACTAATTCTCACTCTCTAAAATCATAGTAAAAAAACCTCCAAATTTTACCTTGAATTCTCATTAATTAGGTGTAATAATATATGGGTAATCAATATCTAACACCAAAAGCGAGTGAAGATTACTTACCCCTTCAATTGTGAAGAAAAGCACTCCAAAAAATCATCCCTACCCGAGCTCCACATCTCCAAATATGGGAGAAATAACAAAATCCTTCTAATATGGAACTACCCAGCAAAACCACACCTGCGGTCTACTTAGTTGCACCTGCAACGCCCCATCTGTGGAAAAACCATCGTAATTACGAAAATTACTAACCTCCCGAGTAACTGCTTCTGCGGACCCCGAGCCGCTTATGCGGCTCCGTTTTTGCAGAAGAATTTGCGCACCTGCGCATCATGGTCCGCATTTGCATACTTTCTCTGCCAGCCTCTTGCTTCGCACCTGCGCTCCAATGGCGACACCTGCGGCTCCGCATCTGCGGCCAAGCCTCCTTGTAGATGCAAAAACACCAGAAGCTCACTATTTTTAGCAATGCTAACAAATCCATAAGTGGTCCGAACTCAACCCGAAACAACCCCGGAGCCTCCGGGACCCCGTCCCGTCATACCAACCAATCCCAAAATATAATATGGACCTACTCGAGGCATCAAATCATATCAAACAACATAAAAACCACAAATCGTACCTCAATTCAAGCTTAAGAAACTAATGAACTTTCCAAATTTAAAACTTATGCCGAATAAGCCTAAACAACTCGTAATGACCTCAAATTTTGCATGCAAGTCCCAAATGACACAACGGGCCTATTCCAACTCCCGAAACAATAAAATAGGAACCCGATACCATCAAAGTCAACTGTCATGACCCAAAATCCAACTAGTCGTGATGACACCTAACCCAACCCTCTAGGTAAGCCAATTTAAATCCAACTCAAGGAGATCTACTAAGAAAAATAAATGATGAAATAACTGAACTTTTGTACAAAAATTCCAAAGATTGGTAATACAAAATCATGAGCTTCTAAAATTTAAAGTTTACAAAGCTGGCAAGAAATAAATACATCATCTATTTGAAATGCACATAAATAGATTTTTATAAATCTTAAGCTACCATGAACTTGGCAGCTGCAACCGGAACGCATGTACATCTTCAATGCCAGCTCCCGCCATACACAACAACATCATCTCCAAAATCTGCACGCAAGGTGCAGAAGTGTAGTATGGTACAACCAATCCTATGTACTTAATAAGTAACAAACCTAACCTTAGGTTAAAAGCAGTGACGAGCTTGGACAACAGTCAGAGTCCAACACCAACAGCCAAGAACAACTCGTAACAATATAATGAAAACAATACAAGTAATACTCAAAGATGATTCTCATCTCGTTCATAATTACGGAAAATAGACATGCTTTTCAGGTATGACAGTAAAACCCAAATCTTTCACCGAAGTCACCAAAATGTGAGTTTGTCAGAAAAATTATGATTTTTCCCAAAAACTTTCAACAACGGATAAGATGCTTCATTATCAGATAGCATCAGGAAAGTACATCTCTGTGCCTACATGTCAATGTGTATGAGAAGTCATAAATATCACAATACCGTATAGCATGAGGAAATACATCCCTATGCCTACATGCCAAATATGCATGTCAAATGTAATGCACCACAATGATAAACTCATGTGTTCATGCTCTCGGAGTATTCAACCAAACTCAGCACGCTCAATCACTCAGCATCTTCCAATCACTCAACACTCTCAATCACTCAGCACCTCCCAATCACTCGGCACTCGCACTCATCGGTACCTGCGCTCACTGTTGGTATGTTAGACTCCGGAGGGGCGGATCCTGCCAAGCGCTAATATAATCCAATCATGGCATGCTGCGGCGTTCAGCCCGATCCCATCATGAATCAATAAAGCATGTTGTGTCGTGCAGCTCGATCCCATAAATATCACTCACAATTAGGCCCTCGGCCTCACTCAGTCATCAATCTCTCCCGTCTCTCGGGCTCACAAATCTCATGCCAATTAGCCTAAACAATGATAACATGATGTGACAACAAATGATACCAAAGACTAAGATATGATATGCAAATGAATGAATATGACTGAGTATGTAATTGCAATTTAAGCAAATAACTCAAATAGCAGATATGACCTCAGTGGGTCCTAATAGAATAAGTATATGGCCCAAGCATGATTTCTAACATGGATCACAGCTCAATTACTCTAACACGTAGGAATTTCATGGATAGAAACAAGATAGATAAATACACAGTACCACAGAATCAACCGAGTCATAATTCACACGGTGCATGCCCACATGCCCGTCACCTAGCATGTGCTTCACCTCAACACCGAACACATAACACGTATATTCAAGGATTCATACCCTCAGCACCAAGTTTAGAAGTGTTACTTACCTCGAGCAAGTCGAATCCAATACCGAGCAAGCCAAACAATACTCCAAAAATGTCATTTCACATGTACCGACCTTCGAACGGCTCGAAACTAGCCAAAAGTAACTCAAGAACATCAAACAATGCCAAAGGAAACAAACCCAATCAATAAAGGTGGAATCTTTAATCAAAAGCCCAAAGTTAACAAAAAAGTCAAATATGGGCCCACACCTCAGAATCTAACGAAAATCATAAAATCTGACAACCCATTCAATTATGAGTCCAACCATACTAGTTTCACTCAAATACGACTTTGAATCGATGTTCAAAACTTAAAAATTCACTTTTTGAAATATTAGACACCCCCCCCCCCCC
>MCJB01048701.1:29569-45687 GCA_002018475.1 Nicotiana obtusifolia
CCCCCCCCCCCCCCAATTTCACTTTGAAATCGTCAATGAAATGCCCAAATATGAAAAGGATTCATGAAATATAACTAAAATCGAGTAAAGAACACTTACCCCAATCCATATGGTGAAAATCGCCTCCAAAATCGCCCAAATCCGAGATCCCCAGCTCAAATATGACCAAATGAAGAAACCCTCGATATTATATGCTTCTGATCAGCTGTTCTGCCACATTTCTTGTGCCAAACAATCCCGAAACTCGCTTTTGATACCTCCAATGGATTCCTAGTGAAATTCCAGTCAAGTTAGGCTTTTGAATCACTCCATTTGGCTTAATTCTTAGTAAAATGACCATAAATTACTCATACGACATCGAGACTTGATGATTCCAGTTGCTATGGATCCAAAATTACGATATGGATCTAATGCCTCAATTAAAAAGGAAATTGGAGCTCATTTGCTTAATGTGGTATCATTTATGCTTGAAGAAACGACGTCGAAACATAAAAAACGAGAGCAACACAGCCAAACGTATCCGAAACTCACCCGAGCCCCTCGGGACCCCGTAAGAACATACCAACAACTCCCATAACATAACACGGACTTACTTGATGCCTCAAATCACGCATAACAGCATCAAAACCATGAATCGCACCTCAAATCGAACTTAATGAATCTTTGAACTTTCAAAACTTCCAAAACTCGTGTTGAATCATATCAAATCAACTCAGAATGACTTCAAACTTTGCACACAAATCCCAAATGACATAAGGAAGCTATTCCAATTCTCGAAACCACAATCTGAATCTGATATCATCAAAGTCAACTCCCTGTCAAACTTATAAATATTTCATACCTTCAAATTGCCAACTTTCGTCAAATGGTGCCGAAACCTTTTAGAACATCCAAATGCAAATCCGAGCATACACCCAAGTCCAAAATCACAATCCGGACTTAACGGAAACATCAAAACTCTGATCCGAGGTCAAATACGTAAAATTCAAACTTGGTCAACTCTTCCAACTTAAAGCTTCATCATTCTTCCAAATCAATCCCCAAGCACCTGAAAACCAAAAATGATGATTCACACAAGTCATAATACATCATATGAAGCTACTCAAGACTTCAAACAGCTGAACGAAATGCAAATACTCAAAACGACAGGTTGGTTCGGTACATTCTCCCTTACTTAAACATACATTCGTCCTCGAACGTGCCAAGAGTTGTTCCAAAGCCATCAATTCACCATGTAACCTTACCATGCACATACCCAAGGGTAAACCACGTCACCCCAATCCGTATAACTCTGTCAACTTAACCTAACAGAGGATCCTTACTTCAACCTTAGTCCATAAACCTTAAAACCTAAATCCCCAACATCTGGAACTCATTATATGACCTGATTCTTGCATTTATGCACCGTATAACTCTGAACAAGTTGTATCAATCCATAACCATATCTCCAGACATAATCGCATAATATACCACAACTCTCAAATACTCATAGCAATAACTTCCGGCCGCAATAGCTACTCGATAACTACCGCTGAAGCGGAATGGGTGCCAAGAGCTCTTTCCGCAGAAGTGGATCACGGGCCGTAGAAGCGGTCTGTAGGTGCGGAACCTGGAGTGCAGGTGCGGACTCTGAGGGACTTAAGTGATTTCCACAGAAGCGTACAAATTTACCGTAGCGGTTCCGCAGGTGCAAAAAGCCTGGGCAGAAAAGGGGAAATTTCGAGGGTTTGATCCCATTTTTATTTGGGACTTTGAGAGCTCGGATTGAGGCAAAATTTTGAGGGGATTTCAGAGGAAACATTTGGGTAAGGATTCTTGACTTGTTTTTGATTAATGTCCATTAATCCATTGGTAACTTCATCATTTAATTAAGGTTTTGGGTTGAGAAATTTGGGCAAAAAGTTGGAAAGTTGTTAAACCAAATTTTGGGATTTTGATTGAGATTTTGGTATCGGATTTGAGTAATTTTGGTATGGGTGAACTCGAGATTGAATGGGTGTTCATATTTTGTGACTTTTACTCGATTCCGAGACGTGGGCCTGGGTTGACTTTTTGGGGAGAATTTCTAATTTCTTGCTAAAGTCTTGATTTCATTAATTAGATTAGTTTCTTATAGATATATTTATGGTATGTAATTGCTTTTGGCAAGATTTTAGTCATTTGGAGTTGGAAAGTCGAGGAAAAGACATTCTTATTGACTGATTGAGTTGACTTGAGGTAAGTAGCTTGCCTAACCTTGTGTGGGGAAAATCCCCTTAGGATTTGGTACTATTGTGACAAATTTTGTGATATGTGAGTGCCGTGTACGCGAGGTGACGAGTGCGTACACGGGCTAAATATTGAAAATCTGATTTTTACTGAACAGTAACCGGTTATATCTTAAATGAGTCATGCCAGCATGTGTAGTTATCGTGTGTAGCCTAATATCGCATGTCTACGTGTCTTAAATGCTTATTTGAAATCTGTGCAGCATGCTTAGTTGAATTCCTGTTTTCCTTGATTTGTATTTAGTCTTAAACTGTATGATTTCTTGCTGTTAATTGTTGTTTCCATCGGTTTCGAGTTGAGTATTTACTTTTGGGACTACGAGGCGGTACCTCAGGAGTTTCCCTGTTGCATATCTACTTTTGGGACTACGAGGCAGTACCTTTAGAGATCCCCCGCTGCATATTTACTTTTGGGACTACGAGGCGGTACCTCGGGAGATCCCCTGCTGCATATTTACGTTTGGGACTACGAGGCGGTACCTGGGGAGCTCCCATGTTGAGTATTTACTTTTGGGACTACGAGGCGGTATCTCGGGAGTGCCCCCTGTTGTTTACCCCTATTTGCTATGTAGTTTCCTCTGCTGTATTTCTTGTTGTTAAATTCTCAGTCTTTTATTATATTACTACATCTTCTGCCTTAATTATTATATTCCTGTGGGGCCCTGACATGACCTCGTTACTACTCTACCAAGGTTAGGCTTGGCACTTACTGGGTACTGTTATTGTGTACTCATGCTACTCTTATGCACATGTTTTGTGTGCAGACCCAGGAACCTCCTACCTGCCCCGCTATTAGTAGAGACTCGTGCTGCTGCTACGGAGACTTCAAGGTATATCTGCGAGCGTCCGCAGACCTCGGAGTCACCCTCTATCCATTTATATGGTTCTTCCTTAATTTTTCCTAGATGCTGATGTATAGAGGAAGTTAGAAAAATTCCTTAGAGCTTGTGACTTGTGACTACCGGGTCTTTGGGAGATGTTTATACTCAGAGTTGTCGGTGTTACTTGTATATGCCGAGCGACGGTATTCCAGCTTTATCTATATATATACCTGTTGAAGTTAAGGTTTAGCTGTTAGTTATGTTATTATTTCAGTTATTCCGCAACTGTTAGGCTTACCTAGTCTTAGAGAGTAGGTGCCGTCACGACATCTTACGGAGGGATATTTGGGTCACGACAGTAGGAGCGGAAGCGCATATGCGTGTTTTTGTCTGCAAAAGCGAATTTTCTTGGGCTTAAGTGGAAGCCGCAACTGCCATGGAAATTCTGCAGCTGCAGAGTCGTAGAAGTGACAAATTGGCAACATAAGCGGTAATCGCTGGGCAGAAATAGAGAAAAGGAGGGTTTGTTCCCATTTTTCATCTTTTGAGTTAGAGACCTCGGTTTTGCGCGATTTTGAAAGAGTTTTTCAAGGAGTTGATCGGGATAAGTGATTTAGACTCGGATTTGATTATTATACCTGAATCCATCATTGTTTTTATCATTTAATTAGTGTTTTGAGTTGGAAAAATTGGGAAAATTTGTGAAAACGTCATAAACTATATTTTGAGGATTTGAATGTCGATTTGAGGTCGGAATTGAGTAGTTTTAGTATGGTTAGACTCGTTATTGAATGCATGTTCCGATTTTGTAAGTTTGGCCGGGTTCCAAGATGCGAGCCCGGGGTTGACTTTTTGAGATGACTTTTTGTTTTTCTTTAAAGATTACAACTTTATTATCCAGAATAGTTTCATATGGTTTGTATTCATGGTATAAAGTTATTTTGGCTAGATTCGAGTCGTTCTGAGTTGGATATTTGCGGAAAAGGCTTACTAGTGGATTGAGTTAGTGTGTTTGAGGTAAGTATCTTGCCTAATTTTGTGTGGGGGATTTACCCCTTAGGATTGGTATAATTTTTGTTAATTTTGGTACGTGAAAGCCATGTACGCAAGGTGACGCGTGAATACACAGGCTATATGTGGTAATTGACCGGTTTATGCTATGTATATTTTTTTTCACGCCTTTAATCAAATTGCCATAATATGTTATATTCATCATCGTTAATCTATCCTTACATGCTTTACTTGACATTGTTAATATTTGTCCCATCTATTACTTGTTATTTGCCCTTACATGCTTAGTTGAAGTTACTGTTTTCTTATTTCCTTGTTAAATGTTTAACTGTTGAGTTACCTTACTTGAAGTTGTTTTTTCTTGGAATATCATATTGTTGAGTTTTGGTGTTGAAGTTGTAAAAGCCGTGATTACATTGAGGCAAAGTTGTAAATTGTTAAAATACCATTCTTGTTGAGCTATTCACTTTCAATTGCTATTGTTAAGACTCTTGTACACATAGTGGTTGAGCCATGGACTATTGTTGTGGAAACATTGTTATTGTTGACTCTTTTGGCAAGTTGTGGTATTTGGGCACTTGAGGTGCGAGTTGTGATACATGGTGATATTGATACGCACGGGGTGGTATAAGGATATGGGTTGATACGCGTGCAGTGAGATAAGGTGGGCTTCAGATGCGTGTTGTTAGTATGGGAACTACTTGAAGCCACAAGGTGTGATAAGGTGGGCTAAAACGCGGGTAGCTATTTCGGGAAAAATAATTTTAAAACTAAATGTAAGGCTTCCGCGGTGATATAAGGAATGATTGTGATTGAAATTATGAAATGAGGAGACGAGGCGATACCTCGGACATGATTCTTGTTGTTATCTTTCAGTTACATCACTTGTGTTTGACTGCATCGTTTCCTTGGTGATCTTATTATGTGTTCTTCCCTTGATGCCGTTGTTGCCTTAATTTCAGTGTAGCTTATCTTGTTGGGTTTCTTTACTATATCATTTCCTTGTTTCCATTGTTGTATTGTACCATACTTGTTCAACTTCCTTATTTATTCCAGTAGGTTTCTTGACCTGACCTCATCACTAGCATACCGAGGTCAGGCTTGATACTTACTGGGTACCATTATGGTGTACTCATACTATGCTTCTGCACATCTTTTTGTGCAGATCCAGGTACTTCATACCATGCCTAGGCATCCGTGAGATGAGCTTTGGATCGGAGGCTTCAAGGTATACCTGCCGGCGTTCGCAGGCCTCAGAGTCACCCTATGTTTTAGTTTCTATTGCATACTCTTATGATAAATATTGATGTATTATAGATGTTTCATTATATTCATGTGAAGCTTATGACTCGGTCTCACTAGATTTTGGGAGTTATTGTCGGCTGTGTTGTGGAGTTATTTTATGATAGCTGGTTGGTTTAGATTGAGCTTCTTTTATTATATCTGTTATTTCTTCATGTGTGTTAGGCTTATCTAGTCTTAGAAACTAGGTGCCATCACAACATCCTATGGAGGGAGATTGGGTCCTGATATGAAGGGCCATGACGGGCACCCGGGCCTTACATGTCGAGCACCACTATGACATGCTTTCATAACATAAACGTAAATAAGGGTGGGCACGAGGGCCATCATATGACAACCTACTAACTCATGGGAGAAATAGACTGAAAAGGACAAATACAAAGACACATACATATATAAACATGTTGGTCATAATAGTACGAGCTGTCAAGGCCATCATGGACATCTATACAACAAAATACAAGATGACAAGGCCATATAACATCTGACTAAATCATCACTATCTACAAGCCTCTACTAGAGTACATGACATCACAAGGTCGGGGCAGGGCCCCTGCCATACTCATATGTACATCAAAAATATCATATTAGGACTTGATGGCAACTCCGAGACAAGTGGAGAGCTCCAATATTTGTTGAACAGGCGACCTACTGATGCGGACCATCACCATGCCTATCTGAAACTGCAGGCGTGAAACACAGCATCCCCCAAGAAAAATGGGCATCACTACGAATCATGAAAATAACATAAAAGAGATATAAGAGTAACATGAGATAAAAGGAATCAACCTGTATATCTAGAATGCCTCTAAGGGCCATGATATGCATACGTACTGTATATATGTGTATATAACATGTTCATACATATATATGCGTATATAATGCCATCAAGTCTCTGTGGGCATCATCATCCTAGCCAACAGATTAGTGGTTCACATATATATATATATATATATATATATATATAACGCCATTGGCCTCTGTGGACAATTATCATCATAGTATTATATATGAATAAATGCATAAGTATAATAAAAGTACATTATGAATCCGTCGGAGTGACATAAGGTTCTTACACCTTCGAAAAACGTTATGAGACTGGCATCGTTATTGTTACACGACTCTATAGAACATATAAATCATAAGAATCGACTTTCTAGCTATTTGATCATGAATCAATATGGAGGTTTCTAGCTACTAAGAGTGAAGTCGTTATGGTATAGCATTTCGTTTACATTTCATTCATATAGAGTAAGCCATAACATACCTTAACCCCGTCGCGTCCTTAATCCTTTCTAAGAAACTCTTCAAACAACTCAACTCAATCTACAATAGCATAATGAGATTCATAATCAGTGTTAAGTAAAGTCTAAGACTGTAACTTAAGCTAGTAGCTTGTTTACGTAAATTCGAGAAACATCTCCTCTGTAACAAGGGCTTCATCCAATACCATTTACATACAACAACAACCATATCAATCCGGCAAGCATAAATATCAATAACAAGGCACCATATGACAACAACAAGTCATAACTACTTCACTACGAGAAGCAAGCTCGGATTGGAACCCGTATACTCTATATCACCCCTTATAGACTTCTTAATTTAACTTAAAAATATCCTTAACATGATAATGAAGTCATTCATCAATGATTCTAGCCTTATACAATATACCTATAACAAGAAAACAGTCCACAAATCCAACTATCCTCAATTAGCAACTATATTCATTAGTTCATGTCTAATCCATCCATGTAGCTCAATCAAAATCAAGATAACCTTAACCACAAGCAATAAACGCAATATAAATACCTCCTACAGTAGCTTCAAGTTGAAATCCAAGCTACTTAGCTTACAATAGCCCTTAATGGCAATACCACACCATAGAAGTGCTTATTTGCACTTAACCTAATCTTTAAGGTTAATCCTGGGTTAAATCATCAAGGTTCACTATTAATAAGAACTATTTGGGAGGGTTTCTGGGAGTATGAGGACGTATTTTGGTGAGGAAATGATGAAAAATGATCCTTCAACACGAATTTAAAACATAAAAAGGTCGGCTACCGCCTAAGTGGGTCCCATAAGGGCAATCTGCGCAGTCTTGCAAAAATGCAAATATCTCCCTACTCCGATGTTGTATCTATGAATGGTTTAATACGTTGAAAACTAGAGTCATAGATATTTTTTATGACCCAATTTCTCCTATAGGCCGTGATGGCGCCCAACGTTACCGCTAGGCAAGCCAATAGTACTACGTGATTGTTTCTTTTAACAATTTAGAAATAGTTGATTTTTAATTATTGAACAAATCGGAAGTGAAAAATTTCATAAAAGTAAGTAATAGACAATTTAAGAGTAAATGAGAGGAAAACAATAATCAAAATCAACATGTGTCTCCTAGCATAGTTTTCGAGACCTGGTGTCACAAGTGTATGAGCTACTAGTAGAATATACAAAACATACTACGCTGCTATCTGAAATGAAGTAGACAGGAAGTACATGCAAAAGAAAGATTTCGGCTGCTGCAGAACGGGCTTGGAAGGCAGCTTACCGCAAAGTCTCGTAGTATCAGGAGTGTGCGCCGGGACGATAACCAGATGCACTTGCCTTAGATCCTACACAGTTAGTGCAGAAGTGTAGCGTAAGTACATAAAGAACATGTACCTAGTAAGTATCTAGTCTAACCTCGAAGAAGTAGTGACGAGGGGTTGACTTCGACACTCACTATGGGCTAACAATGAAATATCAAAATATCTAAATAGGCATGGGCTATGTAATTGATAATGAAACCTCAACAACAAGAAATAATTACATAATTCTTTCATAAATAGCAAATCCCAAATAAATTCCATCATTTAGTTGTTTTTAACCTCTCGAGCCAATAAAACGATATCAAGTATAATTGTGCTCCAAGTGTTATTATGCACGAATTATGATGAGGTCGTACAACCCGATCCAAAATAGATATACATATACTGTATGCACTACCGAGGGTCGAACAGCACGAACGCCGAGGCGAACGATCCGCTCCCTGAGAGTAGTGAAATTTACCTCGCTCGCGGAAATACTTGCGATGCGAGTGAACATAGAGTTCTCAAAGTTATTATAAAATTCTTCAATTCTTTCCAAAAGTAAGGATTCTAAAAAGGAAACTTTAAATCTTGAAATCCTCAATCTCAGCTCTATTCAAGACAATTATTAAGCATAATCAAATAACGATGTCAACAAAGCATGATGTAAACCTTAGACTACCCGGTCATCACATGGAATATAGATACGCACGGACTCTCATCACCTAGTGCATACGTAGTTCCCCACACAAGTAATTTACAATAAAACACACCTAAGGGGATGAATTCCCTCTTACAAGGTTAGAAAAGAGACTTACCTCGTCTCAAGACTTGCTTTCCGGCTACAAATTCACTCTAAAGCTTCAAGTCGGTGCCGAACAATCCGAAATAGTCAAATGTTATATAAATTTATCAATACATGTTCAAAGTGCATGACATAACAATTTAATTAATTACCCAACCCAAATTGGAAGATTCTTAAAATTCAACCCTGGGCCTACGTGCCCGGATTCTGAAAATTTTCAAAGAAAGTCATTACCCATAACCTTACGAACTCAAATATATGATTTTTACCCAAATCCACAACAAATTTCGTGGTTAAATTCTATTTTTATCAAAACCTAGGTTTTTTATCTAAACCCATAATTTTCACTAATTTACATGTTAAAATCTACCTATAAAGTATGTATTTTTCTCATATTAGATAGAAATTGCTTACCTCAAATAGCTAGTTAAAATCCCTCTCTAACCAGCTCCAAATTCGCCCCAAGAAGTGCAATAAATGAACCCCAAATGCTCAACCCCGACTTAAATGAAGTTCTACCTTCAGCGTTTTTCGCACCTACGGTGCCTCTGTCTCATTTGCGGTACCGCACCTGGGTGCTAAGTCTGCTTCTACGGAGTTTCTCAAGCCCAACGAGGGTCGCTTATGCAGGCGGGATTTCCGCTTCTTCGGTCCCGCTTTTGCGGCAAGCGTGCCTCTCTTGCGGCTTGAGACGCTTCTGCATCCTCCCTAATCGCACCTGCGCGTTCGCAGGTGCGCACGAAAACCCGCATCTGCAGTCCATGGCCAAACGTTCCAAAGCCTCTTCTGCGACCCAACCCACGCACCTACGGGCTTGCATTTGCGGCCCAAAGCTCGCAGGTACCACACCAGAACTGGTGCACCAGCAGCCCTTTTGAGTCTTAACTTAATCCGCGCATCGTATGAATGGCATCCGGGGCCCCTGAGGCCTTGTCTGAACATGCTAACAAGTTTGAAATCGTAAAACGAACTCGCTCGAACCCTCGGAACGCATAAAACAACATCAAAACTGAGAATCACACCTCAATCCAAATTGAATCAACTTAGTACCTTCAAGTTCTTCAATTTACTTCGAGCGCACCGAAACATGCTTAAACTACTCGGAATGACACCAAAATTTGCGTGCAAGTCTTAAATCACCATACGGAACTATTCTCGGGCTCGAAATTCCAAACGGACCTCAATAACACAAAAACCTACTCCAAACCAAATTTAAAGAACTTTAAAACCTTCATATAATCAACTTTAACTATTAAGCGCCGAAACGCTCTCGGGTCGCCCAAAACCCGATTCGAGCATATGCCCAAGTCCAAAATCATCATACAAACCTATTGGAATCGTCAAATCCTGATTTCGAGTTCGTTTTCTCAAAATGTTGACCGAAGTCAAACTTAGCTTTTTAAAGCCAATCTAAGGAACCAAGTGTTCCGATTTCAACCCGAACCCTTCTAAATCCCGAACTAACCATCCCCGCAAGTTATAAAACAGTAAGAGCACATGTGGGGAGTCTTATTTAGGGGAATGATGTTATAGAAACAAAAATGACCGGTTTGGTCGTTATATTCTCCACCTCTTCAACAAACGTTCGTCCTCGAACGGGTCTAGAATCATACCTGAAGTGCCGAATAAGTGTGGATATCTGCTCCACATGTCTTCCTCAGACTCCCAAGTCGCCTCCTCGACTGGTTGGCCCCTTCACTGAACCTTTACCGCACAAATCTTCTTGGACCTCAACTGGCGAACCTACCTGTCAACAATGGAAATTAGTTCCTCTTTATAACCCAGGCTCTCATCTAGTTGAACCGTGCTGAAGTCTAACACATGCGACCTGTCGGCGTGATACCTCCGGAGCATAGACACATGGAAAACTGGATGAACTCATGATAGACTGGGAGGCAAATCAAGTTCATAAGCAACCTCCCCAACTCGTCTCAACACCTCAGATTGACCTATATACCTTGGGCTCAACTTGTCCTTCTTCCCGAACCTCATGATCCCCTTCATCGGCGAGACTTTCAAGAGAACCTTCTCGCCCACCATAAATGATAAATCACGCGCCTTCTGATCCGCGTAACTCTTCTATCTGGACTGTGCTATGCGAAGTTGCTCCTAAATCAACTTTAAGAGCCTTCACATAAGAGATAACCCTGCTGGTAGAATGGCCGGGAGTCCTACTCTACTCTAATCAAGGCAACCCAAGCAAGGCTAAGGTCACCGTCTTGGCGTGACAATCCAATATAGCATGATAAGGTGACAGACAATCCATAGCCAAGAGACATCAAAATCAACCATGTCGAGAAGTAGGAGATCTATGCTAGTCTCGAGACTCCCAATGTAACCGTACACGAACGATAGACACGATCTACAATAATAGAATCTCCCACAGGTGTGGACATATACACAGGAGCACTCAAAGAATGACGAGGCACAACCAGATATGAAGCAAAATAGGATGACACATAGGAACAAGTAGAGCCCGGATCAAATAGAACTGAAATATGCCTATGGCAAACTGAAATAATACCTATTATAACAGCGTCAGATGACTCAGCCTCAAGCCTTGCTGGGAAAGCATAACATCGGGAGTGGGCCCCACCAATCAAAACCACGTCCCTGGGACGACCTCTAACTTGCTGGCCTCCACCTCTAACCGCCTGACCTCCACCTCCAGTGGCCTGACCTCCACCTCTAGCTGCCTAACCCCTACCTCTGGCTGATTGAGTGGGCGGTGAAGCACCCGCTGGGACCATGGCACGAGAACCCTGTTGTGAGCCGCTCGGTGGTCGTGGGAAAAATCTAGCAACGTGCCTCGGGTCACCACAAGTATAACAGGACCTCGGCAGCTGTGACTGCTGACCCTGAAACTGATCTTGTCTACTTGAGTAACCACTCTAAAAACTCTGGAGCGGAGGTGCACTAATAGGAAATGATGGTGCACTATAGGCTAGCTGATCGGAATAAGACATATGAGGGCCGCGACCACCTGAAGCATCATGGGATACCTAGATTGCTGAATGAAATGGCCTGGGAGGATGGCCTCTACTCATAAGTACCCTTTCCTCCTGACTAGGCACCACTGAAAGCACAAGAATGGCGAGGCCTCTTATCAGACCCCTGCCCTCTCTCCTGTGCATGAACTACCTCGAACCACCTGGCGACATTAGCAGCCTCCTGAAAAGAAATCTCACCCCCGGTCTCCATGGCCATCTGAAGCCTGATACTGTGAGCGAGTCCATCAATAAACCTCCTCACCCTCTATTTCTCAATAGGAAGCAAAAGAAGTGCATGATGGGCTAGATCCACAAAACGGGTCTTGTATTGAGTAATAGTCATACTGTCCTGCTGGAGATGCTCAAACCGCCGGTGGTAATCCTCTATCAATGTAATAGGGAGGAACTTCTATAAGAAGGGATGAGAGAACTGGTCCCAAGTAAGAGTAGGTGACCCAGCTTGTCTGGTCAACATGAAATCCCTCGACCACCTCTTGGCGGAACTCGTCATCTGAAATACAGCAAAATCGACCCCATTGGTCTCAAGTATCCCTATGTTCCGCAGCACCTCATGGCAGCAGTCAAGATAATCCTTTGGATCCTCAGAAGGTGCACCACTAAAGTGAACTAGGTAGAGCTTGGTGAATTGTCCAATCTCAATAAGCTCTCAAACGACAAGGCAGGCTTATCACCGGCCTATGCCGCAATAACCGGCTGAACTACCCCAGCTAGCAGGGCTGCTGGTGTCTGGTACTGGGGAGCCATCTGCTCCTGAGTGTAAGTAGGGGGAGTCAGTGCTCCTCCCCCATCCTAAGAGACGGCTGGTGCCACCGGGAAGGTACCGGTCTGGGCCACACTCTCCATAAGGCCCACCAGACGGACTAGAGCGTCCTGCAGTAATGGGGTAGTGATGAACCCCTCCGGGACTTGAGCTGGTCTAACAGGTACCGTCTGAGCTGGAACCTCCTCATCAAAATCCACCTGAGGCTCCATTGCTGGCGCTGCTTCTTATGCTCTAGGCTGAGCTCTACCTCTGCCTCGGCCTCTGCCCCTCGTAAGAGTTGCCACTGGGGGCTCCAGCTGCTGCATAGCCTAAGACGTAGCATGGCACGTGTTCTCTCCATCTGTGGGAGGACAAGAATAGAAGAGTTCAATCAGCAATGATAGAATAAAATCGCACGACAAAGAAGAATAAAAGTGAAATTTGTTCCTAAACTTCATAGCCTCTGGAAGATAAGTACAGACGTATCTGTACCGATCTTCCAGACTCTACTAAGCCTGCTCGTGACTTGTGAGACCTAGGCAACCTAGTGCTCTGATACCAATTTGTCACGATCCGAAATTCTCACCTTCGGGACCGTGATGGCGCCTAACACTTCACTTGCTAGGAAAGCCAACGTTAGAGAACCTTTATACCAATTTTAATCAAGTCAAATAAGTAAAACCAATTAAACCGAAATGAAAAAAAAAGGGGTACGAAATGACATAAAAACCAATAATATCTAAGAACAACCCGAATCTGGAGTCAAAAATTCACGAGCTTCTAGAGTCTCTAAAAATAGGGATTGAAATAAATACAACTGTCTTGAATGAAAAGAACAGAAAAAGGGGAGATGGAAGGGAAATTCAAGGTTCCACAATACCAACCTCAACTTCGAAAACAATACTCAGTTATCATAGATAGCTCCTAAATACCGAAAGAACGATCAATTTATTAATTAAAAAGTATAAGCATGGATATCATGATCAAGGAAAGAGATAAATTACAACAAACAGGTCCCACCTGCATGCTTTGACCCAACAACAACGCATAAGTACTCGTCACCTCACATATACGTTGTTACCCAACATTTAGACATGTAGCAAATAGACAAACAAGTCCTAATCCCTCAAGTGAAGGTTAACCATGACACTTACCTCGCTTGAAAGATCACCTGAAAGCTCAACCAAGGCTTTGCCTTTCAAACAAGCCCCCGAACCAACCAAATCTAGCAAATTATCAGCCAAAGGATTCAATATAAGCCTTAGGAACTACCCACGAATGGAAAGGTTCAATTTAGGTCATTTTAAAAAGTCAAAAAAAGTTAACTCCCGGGCTCGTTTGGTCCAAACAAGAAATTTGGACCAAACTCCGATTATGCATTCACCCCCGAGCCCCGGTTATGCAATTTGTTTCGAAATCCGACCTCAAATTTGAGGTCTAAATTCCAATTTTACCAAAATTCCTAATTTTACTTAAACCCCAATTTCCAACATGAAAATCCTAGATTATACGTTGAAATCTTATGAAATTTAATGGAAAATTGAAAGAAAGTAGGTTAGAATCACTTACCAATGAACTGGGGAAGAAGGGCTCTTGGGAAAATTGCCTCTAGGTTTTCTAAGTATGAAAAGTTTGAAAGAATGAGAGAAATCCCGTCTAACCTAGCTTAAGTCCAAGTGCAGATGTTGCAATTGCGAACCCCGCAAATGCGAATAAACCATCGCAATTGCGAAGTCTTCACATTCCTACTAGCTTCACGAATGCGAATAATATGTCCGCAAATGCGACCCCAGATCTCGCAAACGCAAATGTTCACCCCCAGCCCCTGCTCACAAATGCGAAGTCTTCTTCGCAAATGCAATCCTCGCATTTGCGAGTCAGACCTCGCAATCAAAGTCTGTAGCAGACACCAGAAACACAATGCATTAGCTATGAATTCTAAATCCAAATCCACTCCGTAGCCTATCCGAAACTCACCCGAGCCCTCGGGGCATCAAACCGAATATGCACACAAGTCTAATAACATTATATGAACTTTCTTGTGCAATCAAATTGCCAAATAAAACCTAGAACTACGAATCGGACACCAAATCAAATGGAATTTTCAATGTAACTTTAAAATTTCTATTTAACACCCGGACGTTCGAATCACATCAAACCAACTTCAATTCTGACCAATTTTTGCAGACAGAACATAAATATAGTAATGGACCTATACCGAGATCTGGAACCAAGATACGGATCCGGTATCAACAAAGTCAAACATTGGTCAAACTTTGAAATTCATTAAGCCTTTAAACTTTAAATTATCGAGAAAAAGCGATAACTCGAGGTAGGTGTTATAACCCATATTTGTACGTGTTATATTACACCGTAAGATAGTCTACCTTGGTTCGAGAAGAGAATTACCTTTGAGACAATAAGAGTTTAGTCCTATTGGTCCTAAACGATGCAAAGGTGTATAAGGGCGGTTAACAAGTATTAGAGGATAAACGAGTTAAGGATGTTGTAACTCGCGTTTTTGGGAAAATCGAGAGGTGTTTAACATTAACAATATGTCATGTTTTAAGGTATTTGAATGATATGAAATCCGTTTCATAAGTCTTGAAGTCAAACGAGTTATGAAATAAAAGTCGACAAAAGTTGTCGCAACTTAGGTTCACAATTTTACTTAAACGTTAGGTCAAATGTTTCTGCTATTTTCTCCCAATTTACAAGGAATTACGGGGTGATCTACCTACCAAATTAAAGGTCTATGAGTCTAGTTTCCAATGCTTCAAACCATTTGTCAATACGATCTCGGAGTATTGAGATAATTGCATTTCCGTAGAACTGCGTAGGCTGGTAGGTGACAAGTAGGTGCATCACCTACTTGCCAAAATTAAGGGCTAAAAGTTAAAAGCCCCAAGTCGGTTAAGAGAGGGCTTTTAAAAGCTTCTAAAGCCTGATAATTCACTATCATTTCACAGCTTCAAAACCTAAAAGAACCCCTGCAACCCCTCCCCAAAATAATACCACACAAACCCTAATTGATTTTCCCCTCTTTCAAGTTCTAGTTGAAGGTAAACCCTAGAGCTTGAGGAACCAAAGCAAGGGCTGAGTTATCTAACAAGCAGGGTGAGTTTACTGCTCTATTTAATACATTTTTTCTACTGTTAATTCTTGGTAAGTCGTTCTATGTGTGTAAGAACTCACGGGACGGTGATCGTAAGCCGTGAGTTCGAGTTATTCACTTGTAGCAGACTGTTTTGTGGACTGTTTTGTGTTGCTGTAAAGCTGCGTGTTTTAATACTGATTTGTGGAGTTTTGGAGGAGGAAGGGTGTGGAGAAACACCATATATATTTAGGGTTGTGGCCTGATAGTTGTTCATAACATTTCCGGATCGTTTGACACGACTATAGTGGCCATTGTACGTATGAAGTGATTGGTTTGTGCGTGGACTGTTTTGGGAGGTTCAATATGATTCTTGTTGATGTTGTTTGGCTGTTTGGTGGCTGCTTTGACTTGTGTGAGGTCATATATATAGGGGAGGTGCTGTCCGTTTTATCGTAAAATATGTTACCGTCGTTACATAATAGTTGCGACGCC
>MCJB01048702.1:0-24601 GCA_002018475.1 Nicotiana obtusifolia
GGGAATATCAAACGTATTTTTGCTTACGAGCCCCCGATTGAGCTCCCGATTGAGTCCCCAATTATTTTGGCTCCGACCGTTCCTGTGATGATTCCCGATGAAATTTCGCTCGGATCGGACGTTCCTTGAATTTTCCCCATATGATCGGTGTCGATCATTAATCGATCTTGATTCGTCATCGACACTCCTTCGACGGGACGATCCAGAAGGATAAATGGAACCGGATGAGGATCCGAGCTGATCATCCTCGATTCTAATCTTGGACTGATATCGATTGTGTATATCGGCCATGTAGTTGCTGGATATTCCACCAAGTTTTGCTTTAGTTGTCGAGAAGATATCGAGCTCCTCGTATTAAGCCCTTGTGTGAAAGCTTGTACGGCCCAATCATCGGTGATTGGTGGCAGATCCATTCGTTCCATTTGAAACCGGGATACGAATTCTCTCAACATTTCGTTATCCCTTTGTCTTACCTTGAAGAGATCGGATTTTCTGGTTTCGACTTTAATGGCACCTGCATGCGCTTTTACGAAAGAATCTGCAAGCATAGCAAACGAGTCAATAGAATTAGCAGGTAAATTATGATACCATACCATAGCCCCTTTCGACAGGGTTTCTCCGAATTTTTTCAGTAGGACGGACTCTATTTCATCGTCTTCCAAATCGTTTCCTTTGATAGCGCACATATACGATGTAATCTGCTCGTTAGGGTCGGTCGTGCCATTGTACTTGGGTATGTTGGGCATGCGAAATTTCTTGGGAATCGATCTCGGAGCTGCACTTGGCGGAAAAGATTTTTGTATGAACTTCTTGGAATCGATCCCTTTCAAAATCGGTGGTGCTCCTGGGATTTGATCTACCCTGGAATTGTACGTTTCCACCTTTCTATCGTTCGCCTCTAATCGTCTAGTGAGGTCTTCGAGCTGCTTTGCAATCTCGGAATTAGCCCCCGATTCATGGTTATTCGATCTTTCTAAGATTGATTCACCCGTGCAAGTTACCTCTCGAGATGGATCGTGCTCCGCTGCTTTTGGTGTAAGGTTTTGGCTTTGCAGTTGGGCGATCGCCATCTGTTGGGCTTGTAACATCTCGAATATGACACATAGGCTAATTCCATCCCCGTCAACATTTGGAATACAGTTTTTCGATCCAACTGGCTGGTCAATGTTAATCGGAATTTGCGAGTTGACACCCAATTGTTCCGGGATCGGACAATGGTTTCCCTGAACTGTATTGTTATTTTCATCTTGGTGGCCGGATCCTCCATCGGTGTGAAGAGGTGCATTTTGAAGGTTTGACATTTTTTGTATTTTTCAGAGATTTTTTCTATAAGAAAGGAAAGAATGTAACGTATAAACAAGAATTTTGGTATCAAATTACCACAATTATCTAGGCCCCGCGGTGGGCGCCAAACTGTTTACCCCGAAAATCGGAATAACACAATTGAATTTGTACGTGGGATGATAGATACGTGGATGTATTTGATACTAAGTATATGAAGATTGAATAAAGTAGAAAGACTATGATATTTGAACAAGGATGAATAATCAGAGAATTGCACCCTAATATTGCTTGATCTGTCAAATGTAGATCCCCCTTACACTGATAGATATCTCATATATATAGGAAAGATGAAAAAACCCTTTGTGTCAGTAGAGTGCCGTTGTGTCAGTAAAAGTGCCTTGTAATCACAAAAGGTCTCTGCACGTTTGGTGAAGTCCTGTACCTTTGGTAAAGCCTTGCACGTTTGGTGAAGTCCTGCATGTTAGGTGAAATCCTGCACGTTTGGTAATTCGAACAGTGTTCTTGACTTTAGGGCGTGATCTAACAGTTGATATAACGGATATGTCAACTATTACAAAAGTAAGATCCAATGCTGATTTTGAAGCCGTAATATCGAGCCTGATATCGAAGTCATAGCTTCGATCCTAATTTCGAAGCCATAGCTTCGGTTCAGGAATCGAGCACACGGTCTCGACCTTGACATCGAACATGTGGCTTCGATTGTTTGACTGATGATCGACTGGCGTTGATATGAGGACCGACCTGGATTTGCCTTTATATGGATGAATCCGATTTTAGCCGTATACAGGTGTAATTATTTAACTTCATGACCACGCAGTAAATGGAAATTGGTGTATATTGTTAAAAACCTTTATAAGATGGAAAATCACGCTTCATAAAATCGTCCAAATCATATTATGAATGCATAGTATGCCATTACCCAAGAGGGCAAACACTTATTTGCATGCACTAGGTCAGATAAATGTATTTTCCAGTCCAAAAATCATCCGCTTATTTTTATTACTATGTATCAAATATCCAAAGTTATAGCTTAGCGCTATATCAAATACATTACACATCACTGACAATTTTATAGTTATAAAAACATCTATTTATTTTTAACTTCTGGTTGCAGCACAGAATTCAATTATACTTGGGTTTACACAGCAAATTTGTGTTAAAAAAATTAATTGGATGAAATAATTTGGCTTCGATAGTGTAATTTACTGTTTTTAAGCTTCCCACTATGTTGCTGCAGCAATGATAGCAGAATTCCTCCACGATTTTGCAAAGCCTCTGAAATTCGAATTTCACCAATTAACTTGAATTTTCCACTAGAACAGAATATTTGTGAGTTGTAAAAAATAACAGAAGAGAAAGAGATGAAAATTTTTAGATGATTTCGTTTTTGAGATGATATGGGTATTTATAATACCTCTAGGAGTCTGTTGGAATTAACAGACTCATCTTTTCATAATTGGCACCTTTTAAAACCAATAGTCACCTTTTGTTAATTTAAAAAGAAAACTATTAAAAATGTTTTCTGAAATTTAATTTAAAAGATTTTTAAATTAATTAATAAATATTAAGTGACTAAAAATTATTTCTGGACTACTTAATAGGCACAAAGTTCAAGTGCCCAAGTGCTCAATCTTATCTTAACTACTAATAATATAGTCAAAATATTCAAACTATATAAGACAAAAGAGTGCTTTTAAACACTTCTTCCTTTCTTTCTTTTTCCAATGAGGGACAAAACAACCTGTTCTCAAATACTCCCATCAAATACTAACTAATCTAACAATCCCCCATTTAGTTAGTGATTAATGTTGTTTATAAGATTCATGCATATAATAGGTATCTTTCGATTTAAACCTACAACTTGTATAAACTATTCAAGACCTTGTCGTAATTGATGGTTAGATTAAGTTCTGTTAAACCACCAAATCCTATATGACAAGACGGAAAAGCTTTATACACATAAATCGTACCAACTCGACAACTTGTTCACCGTGAGATTTAGCACCCGATTATGGTCTTGTGCAACTTCCAGAATTCATAAACACTTATCAATTTTGTATTCAAACTTTGATTGAAGCAGCACCACTTCTTGTGTTTACATAGGTGAAGATTTAACGAAGTCCTTAACACAGACTTCTTTAATTCTTAAATCGAACTTTGCTTCTTCATTAAGAGTATTTTTATACTCATCCTTCTTTTCTAGGTACTAATTTTTAGTACCTGCTATCTATCACATATATAACTTATTATTACCTTTTAAACCTTTAATATTGTTAAACAACAAGAAAGATAAGGTTCCCGTTACTAGTGACAAATTTAAATTATCTTATTCCCACAACACTTGTTTTGCTTATTATCATATCCCTCGCGAGTACTTTAGTGAATAGGTCAGCAAGGTTGTCTTTAGACTTGATGCACACAACAGAAATAATTCCATCCGAAATTAGTTGTCTTATGTATCATGTCTCAAAGCCACATGTCTAGATTTTCCATTGTATATTTTGCTAAATGCCTTAGACATAGTCGGTTCACTGCAAGAGAGCAGCTGGCGTTTGTTGTGGCCACAACTCTATATCTAACAATAAATTTCTCAGCCATTTTGCATCTCTTCCCGCAGCTACTAAAGCAATAAACTCAGATTCCATTACGGAATGGGTAATACTCGTTTGTTTCTTAGAAGCCCATGAAATTGCTCCTCCACCTAAAGTGAATATCCACCCAGAAGTTGACTTTTTATCACCACCACTAGTGATCCAACTAGCATCACTATATCCTTCTAATACTGAAGGAAAGCTGTTATAATACAAGGCAAAGGTTTTTGTCCTTTTTAGATAACCAAGTATTCTTACTATACCTTTCCATTGATCACCACTTGGATTATGAGTAAATCTTGATAATTTACAAGCCGCAAAGGCAATATCTGGCCTAGTGCAGTGCATAGCATACATTAAACTACCAATTGCACTGCATAGTCTAATTGACTAACGGATCTTCCAGGATTCTTAACCATCTTGCTAGAAGCATCAAATGGAGTATTAAATTCTTTAATACCCAAATGATTAAATTTGAAAAGAACCTTGTTAATGTAGTGATATTGACATAAGGCGAAACCCCCACTATGTCTTTTAACTTTAACACTTAAGATAGTATCAACTTCTCCCAAATCCTTCATTTTAAATTGAGAAGTTAAATACTTCTTAGTTTCATTTATGCGTTGCATATTAGTTCCTATGATTAGCATGTCATCAACATAAAGACATACTATCACTCCATAATCCTTTGTGAATTTGGAATAAATGCATTTATCTGCTCCGTTATGTTTAATACCATTTGATAAAATAACATTATCAAAATTTTCATGCCATTGTTTTGGAGCTTGTTTTAATCCATAAAAGGACTTAACTAATTTACAAATTTTCTTCTTATTTGCAGGAAGCACAAACCCTTCGTGTTGCCCATAAAAACTTCTTAATCAAGATCACCATTTAAGAGTGCAGTCTTAACATCCATTTGATGGACATTTAGATTATATATTGATGCCAAAGCAAACAATATTCTTATAGAGGTAATCCTGGCCACAAGAGCATATACAACAACAACAACAACAACGACCTAGTAAGATCTCACTAGTGGGGTCTGGACAGGGTAGTGTATACGTAGACCTTACCCCTACTCCGAAGGAGTAGAGATGCTGTTTCTGAAAGACCCTCGGCAGGCCACAGGAGCATATGTGTCAAAATAATCTACTCCTGCCTTTTGTCTAAATCCTTTGGCTACTAGTCTAGCTTTAAAAGTTTGTAAAGAACCATCAGTATTGTATTTTCTTCTAAATACCCATTACACCCAATAGGTTTAGTATTAGAAGGTAAATCTGCCAATACCCATGTGCCATTTGATAAAAGAGAATCCATTTCATCATTTACAGCTTCTTTCAAGAAAGCAGAATCCCCTGAAGCCATAGCCTCACTATAGGTTTTAGGATCCTCTTCTAAATTTAAAATAATGGGTATTTTATTTAATACTTCATCTCTACTTCCTTCTACCAAAAAAACTAGTGCTTGAGAAGAAATAAAATCAGAACCTATATTTTTTTCTTTTGTAACTCTTTGACATTTCCTTAGTTTTACAGGAGATTCAATTGCCTTTCTTTTATTTTTAGAAGAAGAATTAGGTTCTGCACAATTTTCTTGAGTTACTGCATTATCACCAACATTTGATGCATGACCATCTTATTTAGTAATCCTCGTGTGAATTATTCGAATCACCAATAAACTGTGTTTCGAAAAACTCAACATCTTTAGACTCGACAATAAATTTAGACTCAATTTCCAATAGACAGTATGCCTTTGAGTTCTCAGCATATCATACAAATATGCTTTTAATTCCTCTAGGTCCTAACTTAGTTCTTTTAGGACCTGGAATTCTATAATAGACTAACAACCCCATATCCTTGAGAAATTTAAGTTAGGTTTTCCTCATTTCCATAATTCATACGGTGAAACCTTAAACTTCTTTGAAGGTACTCTATTGTGCATAAAACAAGCCGTTAGCAAAGCTTCCCCCCCTCCCCCCACAAATTCGTTGGTAACTTCGGATGTAAAAGCATGGCATTAACCATATCTACCAACGTTCTATTTTTATTTCAACAAGACTATTTTGTTGTAGGGTATACGGTGCACTAACTTGGTGAATCAAACCATTTTTTTCACAAAATACAGAAAATTCATTGGAAAGATATTCACCTCCTCGATCACTACGTAGAATTTTAATCTTCTTTTCCAATTGATTTTCATCTAATGCTTTGTAACTCTTAAACATATCAAATGCTTGATCTTTTGTTTTCATTAAGTAAATATATGTATATCTAGAATGATCATCTATAAAAGTAATAAAGTATCTATTCCCACTTCTAGTTAAATGACCATTCAATTCACATATATCGAAATGCACAAGTGCAAGTAAATTACTTGTTCTTTCATTCTTTGGAAATGATTTCTTAGTCATATTATCATGTATGCATATTTCATATTTTTTATCATTATTCTCAACAGCAGAAATTAATTTATTTTTAGACATAAACTTAACATACCGAAAATTAACATGTGAAAGTCTAGCATGCCATAAATTAATAGATGACTCAATCATATAAGCAGAAACTTCAACTTTATTGATACTTAATTTGAACATGCCCTCACAAGAGTAGTCCTGTAACAAATACACCATTCTTAGAGAAAATAATCTTTTCTGCCTCTATAACAGTTTTGAGGCCTTTTACATAATAAGCTTGCTGAAATTAAATTCTTCCTAACATCAGGTATATGATGAACATTCATTAAAATCAACTTCTTTCCCGAAGTGAAGTGTAGTTCAACTGTTCCTTTTCCAAAGACCTTGATAGTGTCATAATTTCCCATTAAAACCTTTTCATCACTTGTTGCAACTTCATAATGTTTGAAGAAACTCTTGTCATTGCATACATGAACTGTAGCACCAGAATCATACCACCAATCTGAAGATTTCATAGTTGCTGCCATGTTGCATTCGGTCACCATACTCAGATTCAAATTAGCAAAGGCAGAAACCATAGCAACGATATCCGAAGAAGAAACTTGTTGTTGTTCAACATTATTTACCCTCTTCTGTCCAGCATTTTCTTCATTTTTCTATCTCTTACGAAATCTGCAATTTCTCTTAAAATAGCCAATTTTTCGCAAGTATAACACGAACCTTTCTTAATGTTAGAAGAATTTTCCTTTGGAGCAGCCTCAAACTTTCTCTTCTTTCCAGCCTTGTTTCTAGATTTTCCGGAATTGTTTGCCTTACTAGACTCAACATAATTCACCTTTGAACTAGTTTCCAAAATATATTAATTTTCACGTTTCCATGTCTCTTCTTCAATTCAAATATGCTTTGTCAACTGGTCCACATTAAAGTCTTCGGAAGAATGTAATAATTTCTTCCTATAGTCATTCTAAGTGGCTGGTAATTTTGCAAGTACATCAGTCACTTGAAGAGATTCAGAAAAATCGACTTTAAAATTTTTGAGTCTAGATATCAAGACAAGCAACACATCAACCTGTTCTATGACAGATTTTCCATCTACCATTTGAAATTCAAAAAAATTCATTCCAAGGAATCTATCCGTTCCTTGTTTCATAGCAGTATATTTCTGTTCCAAGGCTTTCTAGATTTCTTGTGGTGATTTGAGAGGATGGAACAAATCATATAAACGATCAGAAAGTGAGTTTAAAATAAAACCTTTACAGCGCACCTCATCATCTTCACTTTTTTTGCGTGCCGCCTTAATTTCGTTAGAATCTTGAGCAGTAGGTTTTGGCATTGCAGGAAGATCAGAACTCAATAGATATGCTATCCCTAATCCCGTGAGAAAGATCAGCAACTTGTCTTTCCAGCGGGTGAAATTCAAATCATCAAATCGATTTAGTTTGAACACTTCGAACATCTTGTTGAAACTAGAATCACTACCAGAAGACTCCATTGCAGTTTTGTTTAAATTTCTTAAGATTGTTAGAAAAATAATTGGATGAAATAATCTGGCTTCGATAGTGTAATCACTGTCCTTAAGGAATTTAAGCTTCCCACTATGTTGTTGTAGGGATAATAGCATAATTCCACCAGGATTTTACAAAGCCTCTAAAATTCGAGTTTCACCAATTAACTCTAATTTCCCACAATAATAGAATATTTTTGAGTTGTAGAAAATAAAATTTTCCAGATGATTTCATTTTGGAGATAATATGAGTATTTATAATACCTCTTGGAGTCTGTTGGAATTAACAGACTTATCTTTTCATAATAGGTACCTTTTAAAACCAATAGTCACCTAATTTAAAAAAGAAAATTATTAAAAACGTTTTCTGAAATTTAATTTAATTTTTTTAAAAATTAATTAATAAATAATAGGTGATTAAAAATTAATTTCGGACTACTTAATAGGCCCAAAGCCCAAGTACCCAAGTGCCCAATCTTGACTATTAATAATATAGTCAAATTTCCAATTTTCCTCCAAAAAATCCTTTAAAATATTCAAACTATATAAGATAAAGAAGTGCTTTTAAACATTTCTTCCTTTATTTCTTTTTTCAATAATGGACAAAATAACCTCTTCTTAAATATTTCCATCAAACACTAACTAATCTAGCAATTTAATCTTTATCCAATGATAATGCAAACTTTTATTAAATTGAGTGTATTTAATCGACTTGTACGTGTAAGCCATCATCTTTCTAAGGGGCCAATTCAAGTTTAAGTGCACAATTACATGTAATTAATAACTTTTAACTGATGTAATTATACAAATATATGTTTTAGCGTCAGTAGATGAAACATCATAATCATTGAAGATACTTTAATATTAATATCGTGTGAATCTTCATTCAAAATTTCGTGACATAGCCGAAAGTGAAATTTCAGAACTTGCACCAAATGTTCTTTTTACAATGTTTCCTGCAGTCATTGCTATAGATAGACTATGTGAAGAATAGGAGGGGTTAATAGGTGGTCAAGTAGTTAAGCTAGTCTTTAGTTAGTTAAGGTAGTTAGTGGGTCCCAACTGATCATGGTTAAGTTGTTAGAACCACATTTAAATTAGTAGTACATATACACGTGTAATTATATTTTGTTCAGTACAGATTTATTTTCTCTCATCTCTACATCTCTTCTCTTCTATCAAGCTCCTTCTTAGATTGAATTCCATTGGTGAATGCATGGATGAATCTGAGAGATAAACTCAGATTCACCAAGCTCACATGGTATCAGAGCAGTTCCGCAGATTCGGTTCAATTTACCACGATTTCATCATCATCTTCTTCACGAAACTTCAACTGTCAGACGTCAATGGCGGCTAAGAAAATTGACCACATACATCCTTTATTTGTTCATCCCTCAAACACTCTTAGTTCAATTTTGATTCTTGTAAAACTTACTGGATTAGAGAAATATGGATTATGGCGCCAATCGATGCGAATTGCATTGCAAGCTAAGACGAAGCTAGGGTTTGTGCTGGGACATGCAAAAAGGACTCATTCAAGTCTGAATTATATGAGGACTGGGAAACATGTAATGCAATTATGCTTTCGTGGATCATGGACACAGTGTCTCCGGATTTACTTAGCGGCATTGTATATGCATCTAATGCGCATTTGGTTTGGGAGGATCTGAGAGAAAGGTTCGATAAGGTGAATCGTGTTAGAAATTTTCAATTGCATAGAGAGATAGCCACCATCTCACAGGGAACAGATTCTGCATCTGCCTATTTCACCAAGCTCAAGGAGTTGTGGGCATAATATGATGTAATAGTGCCCATTCCCAATTTGAAGAAATATGTCGAGCATCTTCAGCAACAAAGGTTACTGCAATTTCTGAGTGGACTCAATGAGACCTATGACCAAGCAAGGCGACAAATCCTGATGAAAGCTATAGAGCCAACACTGAATCAAGCTTATGCTCTAATCATTGGGGATGAAAGCCAAAATTCAAATTCAACAGTAGGAAATATAGGAGATCTTGTTGCTATGCAAGCAGGCAGAGGACAATTGGGAATGCAGAACAGTAGAGGACTACTGTACAAAGGTAAGAAGCCTCTTGTGAAGTGTGAATACAGCTACAAACTTGGCCATTCAAAGGAGAACTGTTACAAGCTTGTTGATTACCCAATTGACTTCAAAACCAAGAGATCATATGTGGCTAACATAGTGACTGGAGGTTCTAAAAATGATAAGCCAACACAACAAGATGAAGGGAAAGGCAGCAGTGATGGATTCAAGGCAGTGCCATACTTCTCTGAAGAATAATACAGGCAGATTTTGAGCATGCTGAACAAGGAAACTCCTGGATGCCAAGCTAACATGGCAGGTATTTATACCTCTTTAATGGAAAACTTTCCTTGTACATAATGGATAATTGACTCCGGAGCTACACATCACATTGCTGGTGATCTAGATGTATTAGAGGCCAAGGACAAAGTAAGTGTATGTAGCAATGATCATGTTCACTTACCTACAGGAGGAAAGGCTAATAATACATACATTGGAAGGGCGGTCATCCTTGATAAAGTGGATTTGGACGATGTCCTGTTTGTGCATGAGTTCAAATTCAATCTTCTATTAGTTTCTAAGCTAACTAAGCAATTGTCATGCTTAGTGAATTTCTTTCCTGACTTCTTCTACTTGTTTCAGTACCTATATAATGGCAAGGTGATGGGCATTGGTAGAGAGAACAGTGGTCTGTATATATTGAAGAAAGGATTCAAAGGAGATATGGACAAGTTTGTCAGAGGAATAAAACAGTTTGCATCAACTACAACTACAACTACAAAAAGTAATGTGGAAGATGGAGCCCTTTGGCACAAAATACTAGGCCATGCTTCAGTTAATAATATGAAGAATATGAATCTCTTTCATAATAAAACTGTAGATATAGCAGTGAATAATGACTGCCCTGTATGCCCTCTTGCTAAGCAAAGCAGATTAGTGTTTCCTAGAAGTTAAACTTAAGTGAGAATCCTCTTTTTCTCTTGCATTTGGATGTTTGGGGACCATATAAGTACCCCACTCATGATAGGAAACATTTCTTTTTGACTATTGTTGATGATAATAAAAGATATACTTGGATACACTTACTTCAATTGAAAAGTGATGTTGTTGTGGTACTAAAGAAGTTTCTTTCTATGTTACAAACACAATTTCAATTTAAATTCAAAGTGATTAGGACAGATAATGGGACAGAATTTTTTAACAAACACATGAAAGAGTTGTTTGATACCTATGGGATAATTCATTAGAGCAGCTGTGTATACACTCCACAGTAAAATGGAGTAGTGGAGAGGAAGCACATACATATTCTATATACAACAAGAGCACTAAAGTTTCAAGCAAGTATCCCTACAAGATTCTGGGATGAATGCATTAAAACAGCAATCCATGTGATAAATAGGTTACCTACTGTCCTTTTAAATAGAAGAATTCCATATGAAGCTTTACATAACGAGTCACCTTCATTAGTTCATCTTAAGGTGTTTGGATGTCTTTGTTATGCCACCAATATAGTTAAGAAGATAAATTTTCACCAAGAGCAAGGGCAGAAACACAGAAGAGCTATAGGCTAATGGACTTGTCTATTAACTACTTCTTTGCTTGCAGAGATGTGGTACTCAAAGAGCATATATTTCCATTTGCCAAACCTGCTTCCCAAACTCACGCTGCAGAAGAACACACAACAGCTGATGTGTTTGTGACACATCCTGAGCAACATCAACCCTCACAGTCTCCTCCTAATAGTGCAGACTTACATCCTGAGAGAGTTGGAGATAGAGCCCAAAAGAAACTACTGAGCCAAGAATTCATGATGCATATACAGAAGTTGAAACTAAAGGCATTCAAGAAGCTGTAAAGGATGATGCTCATGTTGAGAAGGTCTTCCCAGTGATTGAGGAGGATAACAGTGTTGACATGCTTGAAAATGGAGTTGCTGATTCAATCCCATATGATGCAGACTTGTCTGCACCTACACAACAACAATCAACACTACTAAATGATACTAGTCTCCCATAAGTTGTAGAGCTGGAAAACAATGAAGTAAGGAAGTCCAAAAGGTATTCAAAGAAGCTCTTGTGGCTATAAGACTATGTGACCACCAAGAAGGGACATGGATCCTCATATCCACTGTCCAACTACTTATCCTATGCAAGGTTGACAGACAAATGTAGGAGCTTCATGACTAACATTTTCACATTGACTGAGCCAAAGACTTTCTGTCACTACCTAAAATCCAACTAGCAGTGATGGAAACTAACTTCACCCGCTAGGTAAGCGAAATAACAACAATCCAATTCAATTAATATTTAACTGACTTAATACATTCTCCAAGGACTGGTAGTACAAATCATGAGCTTCTAACATTAGAGTTTACAAAACTGGTGTGAAATAAAAATACGACATCTGTTTAAAATATACATGAACAGATTTAAAGATTCTAAAGCTACCTAGAACAAGAGGCAGCTGTGACTGGATTGAAGGTACATCTTCAATGCTAGCTCCCGCCATGTACAACAACATCAACATCCAAAATCTGCACTCAAGGTGCAGAAGTGTAGTATGAGTACAAACGACCCCATATACTCAATAAGTAACAAACCTAACCTTAGGTTGAACGTAGTGACGAGTTGGGACAAGGGTCAGAGTTCAACTCCAATAACCAGCAACAGTTCTTAACAATATAATAAAGTTGGTACAAGAAATAACTCAATAATAAAATGCTCAGCTCCTATACAATTCCGGAAAATAAACATTTTCTTTTCAAGTATAACAGTAAAACTCAAATCTTTTGCCGAAAATCACCGAAAATATGAGTAAGTCTGAAATATGTGACTTTTCTCAAAAACTTTAACGACAGATAAGAAATCTCATTATCAGATGGTATGAGGAAAAATACTTCTCTATGCCTACATATCAAGTATGCATGTCTAATGCAATGCAGCACGGTGATAAACTCATGTACTCACACTCTCAGAGTACTCAATCACTCAGTACTGTATATGGCAAATCCAGCCCAAGGAAGATCTATCCAAAATATATACATAATAATTGACATTCAGTCACCCAGTACCGTACAGGACAATCCATCCCAGGGAACTCCATCCCAAATATAAATGTATAAGGCAACTCCATGCCCAGAGAACTCCATTCCACATATAATGTATAGGACAACTCTATACCCAAGGAACTGCATCCCAAAAGTAAATATATTTGGCAACTTCATGCCTAGGGAACTCCATCCCAAGTATAATATCCACTGCGCTCACTGTGTAGGGTGCAGACTCCGGAGGGGCTCCTCCAGCCCAAGCACTATAATAAGCCCATCTGGCCTGCTACAGCATGCAACCCAATCCCATAATCATCACTCACAATCAGGCCCTCGGCTTCACTCAGTCATCAATCTCTCTAGTCTCTCGGGCTCATAATATCATAAAATCAGCCCAAAAATGATGATATGATGTATCAATAAATAGCAACAGAGACTGAGATATGATATGAAATGAATGAATATGACTGAGTACGAAATTTCAATTTAAATATACAATTCAACAGCAGAAATGACCTTAGTAGGTACCAATAACACCAGTATATGTCTAAGCATGATTTCTAACATGAGTTACAATTCAGTTTCTCTAACACATAGCAAATACATGGAAAAATAACAAGTCTTTTGACTTCACAGCTCCACGGAAACAATTGAGTCATAATTTCTAAGGTGCACTCCCATATGCCCGTCACCTAGCATGTGCATCACCTCCAAACCAATCACATAATATGTATAATCAGGATTCATACCGTCAGCTCCAAGTTTAAAAGTGTTACTTACCTCGAACAAGCCGAATCCGATGCCGAGCAAGCTAAACAATGCTCCGAAAATTCTATTCCGCGCGTATCAACCTCCTAACGCCCTCCTATCTCCTAAATTCCAAGCCAAACGATTCGAAACTAGTCAAACGACGTGCAAATTAAATCAAAATATACTCCAATGCTTACAATTTAACAATTTATAAAAATTTCCAACTCCGCTCAAAAAGTCGACAGTGGAGCCACGTCTCGGAACCCGACAAAAATTACAAAACCGGAACCCCCATTCAACCACGAGTCCAACCATACCAAAATTACTCAGTTTCGGCCACAACTCGGCCTTCAAATCCTCAATTAAAGTCTATGAAATTTTCTACCATTTCCAATCCAAAATATTAATTTAATGATAAACAATAATATATTCATGTAATTTAACCAAACTAAGTTAGAATCAGTTACCCCAATCCATATGGTGAAAATCGCCTTAGAAATCGTTTCAATCCGAGCTCCATAGCTCCAAATATGTTAACTCTTCCAAACATCCTCTAGTATAATGGTCATAACATTTTGTACAAAACTCCAAATGACATATGGTTTGACTTTCTAAAAACTAGACACCAAAGGCTACAATTTTCATTTTTGTATCGCCAAATTCCTTATAGATAGCAAGAATAAGCTTCCAAAGTCAGCCTTGTGCAACAGAAATTTTCCTTCTATGCCATCGCGAAAAAGCCTACGTGATCGCGATTCACAAGGCCCCAAACTGCAGTTTGCTCTTCGCGAACGTGGCCAAATGTTCGCGATCGCGATGTATACCTCAATAGCCAAAATAATCAGCAGTTAAAAATATTCTAGAAATGGTCCAAAACCACCCCGAAACTCACCCGAGCCCCTCGGGACCCTGTCCAAACATACCAACAAGTCCCAAAATATATTACAGGCCTACACGAGGCCTCAAATAACATATAACAACATCGAAACGATGAATCATACCACAATTCAAACTTAAAAATTTTTAAATCTCGTTTTCCAAAACTCGTGCCAAACTATATCAATTCAACTCGGAATGAACTCAAATTTTGTGTACAAGTCATAAATGACGTAACGAAGCTACTGGGATTTTTGGAACCACAATCCGAACCCGATATCATCAAAGTCAACTCCCGGTCAAACTTATAAACATTCTAAACCTTCAAGTTTCCTACTTTCGCCAATTGGTGTCGAAACCTTCTAGAATTATCCAATTGAAATTTCGGGCATATGCCTAAGTCCAAAATCACCATCTGGACCTAACGGAACCATCAAAACTTTGTTCCGATTTCAAATACTAAAAAGTCAAACTTGGTCAACTCTTCTAACTTAAAGCTTCAAACATGAAATTCATTCTTTCGAACTAATTCCGAAATACCTGAAAAACTAAAATCGACGATTTACACAAGTCATACTACATCATACGAAGCTACTCAATACTTCAAATAGCTAAAAGGAGTGTAAATGTTCAAAACAACCGGTTGGGTCGTTATATTCTCCCCTACTTAAGCATACGTTCGCCCTCGAATGTGCCAGGAGTTGTTTCTAAGCCTTCAAATCACTATGCCATCTTACCACGCACGTACCCAGGATGATCTCATATTACCCTATTCCATATAGGCCTGACAACAGAACATAATTGAAAATCATTACTTTAACCCTAGACAAAACTTAGAACCCAATTTCCAACATCCAGAATTTTCTACAAGACCCGAGTCTCACACCTACACATTGTATAAGTCTGAACAAGCTGTGTCAAGCCATAATCATAACCCAAGACATAATCACATAACACACAAACTCGCATACTCGCAGCACCATTCCCGATTACAGTAACTACTCAAAACCAACCAAGTACTAGTATAAAACCCCCCATTCAACAAAACCTCGTTCCAAAACCTTCTTACACTGCCGATAATGAAAGAAACATACATGAATTCACAACCACACACCAGATCAACAGGTCATGGAGCTTCCTTTGTTCAACAAGTACCATAGCCAATTATTTAAGCTGAATTCTAAATTATTCTTCCAAACACGCCGTAATCAAACCTGATAGTACCCATTCTAGGTCCAATGACCTTATATTATAAAACACAACTATTCCACAGACGCACCACATCAATAAAACGCAAGCCACAAACTGCGCAATCCATGGACCCAAAAATGAAAAATGTCTCAAAGAAGAGAACTACTTCGCAAGTTCAACTAGCACCACCACAACCACAATGCTTTGAGCTCATCATTTAAGACACACGAATCTAATAATGGTAACCAGCTCTCCTATAGCTCACATTAACATTAATCGCACGGACAATTCACGTTCCATAGTATTAATATCTGGACGCGCACGAACAACTCACGTGCCAATAACATAATCCGCCCGGCATGGTCACAAGCCTCTAATCCAAGGATATCATACAGGATCAATCAAACAAGTACACATGTATATGATAATTGAAATAAGACTCTTATGCTCCTGGACTGGTATAAATAACATGCCATAGAGTAGGCATGTTCAAAGTCTGCTATCACAACTCAAATCGGCAAGTTAATGCAGAAATAGTAACTACCAAGTTTATTCAGGGAATTAGCCTCTTTGTAACCTCAACTATAGCCCAGATAGTTCTCAACAAAGGTACTAACACGAGAAATGTTATAACTTTACGCTTAACAGTCAACTCTAGGCATATCATAGCCTAAGCATTCTTCTGAGTATGAAATACTTGCCCCAATGCCCCCACATGGGCTCAAACCTCACATATATACACACTCGTAGTGCTTAACTATCACAAATAATTAACGCAACTAGTGCCTCCACTGAGTTTAAATAAAATACTCACCTCAAACAGGCCGCAACCCGGAAACAATATGCTTCTCAGAACTCCAGTCTCCAAATTTATAGAACACATGAATCACAGTAACTGGTCCCAACTCCAGCACTCGAATGACTAAAATGTATTTCATGCACGATCAACCCATGAGGAATACTTCCATAATTCTTCTGTGCCACATAGCAATAGTTTGAATATAAGCAGTCTATCAACCAGGTGAGTACCGTAATACTGATGAACATCCGTAAGTCAAAACACAATGTGCCTTCTGAAATGCGCACCCTTCTCAGGGATTACCGAGCAGTTATAACATTCATCTAAATATCTGAAACTGACCATTCTGTCCAAAATTCGTGAACTTCCCTTCAAGACTGAACTGCCACTTTGTACATGTAAATATTAATCCCGCACAACACACCACATCTATCATGCCATCATGTGGAAAGCACGAGAATCTCATTATCAACTCTGAGTCACCAACAAATTACATACCCGGTTAGTTAGAAACCTTCTTGTTGCTTCCTTCCAGGAGGAAATCACAATACACAACACGTTCCCCACGCCGATAGAAAATATCTGGTTCAAACCATGGTAAAAACCATCAAGAATACTTTGAAATCCATTTGCACATAACCAGGCTATCAGAACTGAATTCCTCTAACTCGACCAGGCCACGCAGATCATCAAACCTAAGAATATTGCCACCAAAACATCTGTAAAGTCTCACCACATCATAATTACCTCCCATAAATACCACAACCGAAACACCCACTCTGAAAATACCTTATGTGAATTTAAAATTATTCTTTTTACCTTTCTCATACTGGAATGTAGAATCCATAGTCATACAGAATTACCGCAAGTCCCGGCACCATCAAATGCAAATCTCAGATTCTATCCACACACAAGTACGGAAAAATTCTCAATTGCTATATATAAATCTCGAGCCCATTAGAACCTTCTCGGGAGTCACCCACTTTGCTCAAATCTTAATTGCACCGCCCAAACGGGTCAAACGACACATGCCCCATTAGCACAACAACACCCAAAGAAGTAACTCTACCTTAACACCACCAATCAAATTCATACTCCGTGCGCGCTACATTCTTCACAAATAACAACTAACTCATCCCATGATTTTCATATACTCATAAAGCGCAATATAACTCGTATTCAGGAATTTCCTTACTCGAATCATCCTCGATCTCAACCTCTGTAAGTTATAACTGATCCACAAGTATGCCTCTGACCAAAACCAATACAACACATAATCGTGCAATCAGATCGTAGATTGCAGAATCCCCCAGTTGGCTCAAAGCCATATAACAAAACATTTGATAACTCACCATACCCATACTCTACTATTATCATAATCCCGCAGTCAATTCAACAAAAATTCTTCAAAAACTCAGGTAGCACAAACCATAAAATACCTTAAATTATCCGCTAAGCTCGCTTTCATCCTAATGACGGTCAAGTCAACTTTCTCAACCTATCCAAACTTGAATCTCAACACATATACTCCGTTGGTAGAAAAGAAGCTCCCCACACAATATTATAAGGAACACGCCTACGTAGATTACTCCGTAGGAGATAACCCACATGTTTAGCCTCAAATTGGCATCTTGCTATACCCTTTCGCAGCCACAGTTACTACGTAATCACTTAATCTTTCTGAGTCCAAACTCATTAACAAGACATGCGAATTTAATTTGTCCCACAATTTAACAACGTGAAAAATCCTTCAACACACTCATAACTCGAGACTATACATCAAATCAAGACGGAAATCAAGCACCCAATGGACCTTTTTAAACATCTCGAGAAACTCTTCTCGTCACGTTGAAACCATTTTAACACATTCCGCAGTCGCATCATACTCATCATTTAGTCATTCTACCGCTCATCGAGCCACAAATTCCACACATAGGGACACTACCGGACATATGAGTCCAAATGTACAAGTTCTCATAACTAAAACTATCGAGTCTAAGTTGCGGTCTAAACCTGACTTCAAGTCCTCCAGACTGGCCCATCACCAAAACACAAAATACACATTTCGAACCTCGTTCATAGAATCACAAGCTGTTGATGCACAATTGATACCGAGAGTTCACACACGCGTACGAGTGAGTAGAATGAATTCAAAGAGGTACGCTTCAAGCTGAATCAATGTTGCATGATAAGGAAAGAAAGATGGGAAATGTATCCTAAAATGCCTTGTTGCCTCTCGAAGATAAGTATAGACGTCATCATACCGATCCGCAAGACTCTACTAGACACTTGCGCATGACTTGTATAACCTATGAACCTAGAGCTCTGATACCAACATGTCACGACCTAAAATCCAACTAGTCGTGAAGGCACCTAACTTCACCCGCTATATAAGCCAAATAATAACAATCCGATTCAATTAATATTTATCTGACTCTAATACACTGCCAAAGGACTGATAGTACAAATCATGAGCTTCTAAGATTAGAATTTACAAAACTGGTGTGAAACAAAAATACATCATATGTTTAAAATATACATGAACAGATTTAAAAATTCTAAAGCTACCTAGAACAAGAGGCAGTGGTGACTGGATTGCAGGTACATCTTCAATGCTAGCTCCCGCCATGTACATCAACATCAACATAAAAAATCTACACGCAAGGTGCAAAAACGTAGTGTGAGTACAACCGACCCCATGTACTCAATAAGTAACAAACCTAACCTTAGGTTGAAAGCAAGGGTTAGAGTCCAACTCCAATAACCAGCAACAATTCTTAACAATATAATAAATTTGGTACGAGAAATAACTCAATAATAAAATGCTCAGCTTGTATACAATTCCGGAAATTAAACATTTTATTTTCAAGTATAGCAGTAAAACTCAAATCTTTTGCCAAAAATCACCGAAAATATGAGTAAGTCTGAAATCTGTGATTTTTCTCATAAACTTTAACGACAGATAAGAAATCTCATTATCAGATGGCATGAGGAAAAATACTTCTCTATGCTTGCATATCAAGTATGCATGTCTAATGCAATGCAACACAATGATGAACTCATGTACTCATACTCTCAGAGTACTCAATCACTCAGTACTGTATATGGCCATTACAGCCCGGGGAAAACCATCCCAAATATATATATAATTATTGACATTCAGTCACTCAGTACTGTACAAGCCAATCCATCCCAGGGAACTCTATCCCAAATATAAATGTATAGGGCAACTCCATGCGGAGGGAACATCATCCAAAATATAATATCCACTGCGCTCATCGTGTGGGGTGCAGACTCCGGAGGGGATCCATCAGCCCAAGCGCTAGAATAAGCCAATCTCGCTTGCTGTGGCGTGCAGCCCGATCCCATAATCATCACTCACAATCAGGTTCTCCGCCTCACTCAGTCATCAATCTCTCCAGTCTCTCAGACTCACAATATCATGAAAATCAGCCAAAAACGATGATATAATGTATCAATAAATAGCAACAGAGACTGAGATATGATATGAAATGAATGAATATGACTGAGTACGAAATTTCAATTTAAACATACAATTCAACATCAGAAATGACCTTAGTGGGTACCAATAACACCAGCGTATGCCTAAGCATGATTTCTAACATAAGTCACAATTCAGTTTCCCTAACACATAGAAAATACATGGAAAATAACAAGTCATTTGACTTCACAGCTCCACAGAAATAGTTGAGTCATAATTTCTACGGTGCACACCCATACACCCGTTACTCCAAACCAATCTCATAATACGTATAATCAGGGTTCATACCCCCAGTTCCAAGTTTAGAAGTGTTACTTACCTCGAACAAGCCGAATCCGATGCCGAGCAAGCTAAAAAATACTCCAAAAATTCCATTCCGCGCGTATCAACCTCCGAAAGGCCTCCTATCTCCTCGATTCCAAGCCAAACGATTCGAAACTAGTCAATCGATGTGCAAAATAAATCAAAATATACTCCAATGCTTACAATTTAACTATTTATAAGAATTTCAAACTCCGCTCAAACAGCTGACAGTGGTGCCCACGTCTTGGAACACGACGAAAATTACAAAATCTGAACCATCATTCAACCACGAGTCCAACCATACCAAAATTACTCAATTTTGACCACAACTAGGCCTTCAAATCCTCAATTAAAGTCTATGAAGTTTTCTATCATTTTTAACCCAAAATACTAATTTAATGATAAAACAATAATATATTCATGTAATTTAACATAAACTGATTAGAAACTTACCCCAATCCATATGGTGAAAATCGTCTCAAAAATCGCTTCAATCCGAGCGCCATAGCTCCAAATATGTTAAAATGGTCGAAATCCCCGAAATATAGCATCTGTCCAGGTATTTACCCTTTGTGATCGGGGATAATGCTTTGCGATTGCGAAGCACAATTTTTCTCAGCTCAAAATCGCCCTTCACCGTCACGGAAAACCAATTGCGACCGCGAAGAACAAGCTGTCCAACTCTTCCAGATAGCCTCTAGTATAATTATCATAACCTTTTGTACAAAACTCCAAATGACAAATGGTTTGACTTTCTGAAAACTAGACACCAAGGGCTACAACTTTCATTTTTGGGTTATCTCCAAATCCCTTATAGGTAGCAAGATATAAGCTTCCAAAGTTAGCCTTGTGCAGTAGAAATTTCCTTCTACGCAATCGCGATTCACTAGGCCCCAAACTGCAGTTTGCTCTTCCCGAATGCGGCCAAATGTTCGCGATCGCGATGCACACCTATGTAGCCAAAAATCAGCAATTAATAATAGCCTAAAATGGTCCGAAACCACCCCAAAACTCACCCGAGCCCCTTGGGACCACGTCCGAACATACCAATAAGTCCCAAAACATATTAAGGACTTACTCGAGGCCTCAAATCACATATAACAACATCGAAACAACGAATCGTACCATAATTCAAACTTAGAAATCTTTAAATCTTTTTTTTTTCAAAACTCGTGCCGAACCATATCAATTCAACTCGGAGTGAAATTAAATTTTGAGTACAAGTCATAAATGACGTAACAAAGCTACTGAGATTTTCGGAACCACAATCCGAACCGAAATCATCAAAGTCAACTCCCGGCCAAACTTATGAACATTCCAGACCTTTAAGTTTCCAACTTTCACCAATTGGTGTCGAAACCTTCTAGAATTATCCAAATGAAATTCCGGTCATATGCCCGAGTCCAAAATCACCATTCAGACCTAACGGAACCATCAAAACTTTGTTTCGAGGTTAAATATTAAAAATTCAAACTTGGTCAACTCTTCCAACTTAATGCTTCAAGCATGAAATTCATTCTTCCGAACTAATTCCGAAACACCTGAAAAACCAAAATTGATGATTCACAGAAGTCATAATACATTATACTAAGCTACTCAAATAGCTTAAAGGAGCGTAAATGTTCAAAACGACCGGTCAGGTTGCTACACTTTCGCTGAGGCTTCAAAGGACAAAAGGTGGATTGAGGCAATGGAAATGGAGATCAAGGCATTAGAAGATAACAAAACCTAGAGTATTGTTGACCTTTCAAAAGGAAAAAATTCCATTACATCAAAATGGGTGTACATGATTAAGTATAAGGCTAGTGGAGAAATAGAAAGATTTAAGGCTAGACTAGTTGCCAAGGATATAGCCAAAGCAAAGGTTTGGACTATAATGAAACCTTCTCACCAGTTGCCAAGATGGTAACTTTGAGGTCTGTTACTCTTGCTACTTCTAGAGGTTGGAACATTTCACAAATGGATGTATATAATGCATTCTTGCAGGGAGATTTGTATGAGGAAGTGTATATGGAACTTCCTCAAGGTTTCAGGAGACGGAGAGAGACAAAGGTCTGCAGACTACTAAAGTCATTGTATAGTCTAAAGCAAGCTTCGGGGCAGTGGAATATTAAGCTTAGTGAGGCTCCAATAGCTGCAGGTTATGTTCAAAGCCTTCATGACTGATCCTTGTTCACTACGAAAAGGGGGAAAGACTTTGTGGCAGTGTTGATATATATAGATGACTTGTTGATAATTGAGAATAGCATACACTTCATTAGTGAGACTAAGGTTGTGCTTCATCAATAGTTTAAGGTCAAAGATCTTGGTGATCTTAAATATTTTCTGGGAATTGAAGTGCTGAGATCCAAGAGTGGAATTCTATTGAATCAAAGGAAATATTGTCTTCAACTAATCTCTGATTTAGGCTTGGGTGGTGCCAAGCCAGTCTTTACTCCAATATACCTCAATCAAAAGTTTACTTCAGCTAAATTAGACAGACACACTGGGGCTACAGGTGATGAAGTTCTGTATGATGTAAGTGAATCTTAACGACTAATTGGTAGGCTAATTTACCTCACTATTACGAGGCCAGATATTGTGTTTGCAGTGCAAACTCTCAGCTAATTCATGCAAGAGCCCAAACAATCTCATTGGGATGCAACTATGAGTTGTCAAATACATTAAACAAGAGCCATGGATGAGAATATTTCTAAGCAGTTCTAATGGAAAAGACTTGACCTGCTTCTTTGATGCTGATTGGAAGCTGCCCAAACACACGCAGATCGGTTACTGGATACTTGATCAAATTTGGCGATTCACTCATCTCTTGGAAGTCTAAAAAGCAGTATACATTGTCAAGAAGCTCTGCAGAGGCAGAGTATCGAAGTCTAGCAGCAGTGATAACAAAAATTATGTGGTTGTTGGGGTTATTTGCTGAGCTTGGAGTGATTATCAAGCAGCCTGTGAATGTCTATTGTGATAGCAAGGCTGCTTTTCAAATTGCAGCTAATCCTATCTTCCATGAACGTACTAAACATATAGAGATAGACTGTCGTTTTGTGCGTGACAAGATTAAACAAGGGATACCCATGCCTCACTTCGTGGGGACGAATGATCAACAGGCTGATTTGTTGACTAAGGGGCTTGGCCAATCGCATCATACATTTCTTTTAGGCAAGCTTGGAGTGCTCAACATTTTACACCCTCCAACTTGAGGGAAGAGTGAAGAATAGATAGTTAATAAGTGGTCAAGTAGTTAAGCTAGTCTCTAGTTAGTTAAGGTAATTAATGGGTCCCAACTGACCATGGTTAAGTTGTTAGAACCACAGTTAAGTTAGTAGTACATATACACGTGTAATTACATTTTGTTCAATACAGATTCATTTCTCTCATCTCTGCACCTCTCCTCCTCTCTCAAGCTCCTTCTTACGTTGAATTCCATTGGTGAATGCATGGATGAATTTGAGAGATAAACTCAGATTCATCAAGCTCACATGCTCTAAAATGAATAATATCTCAGAACCATTTTTACAAAAGAAATATTTGCCAACACAAAAAAAAAACAAGTATTGTCATAGAATTTTTTTAGAAATATATTTTGTCTTATTTAAAAATACGAACAAACACAATAACCAAAAAAGAAAAAGAAATATAAAGATTAGCGCAAAAAAGATATTTCACGTTCTTCCGTCATCACCTCATTTGCAACTCCCCAGTGCCGTCGCCTTCTCCTTTCTGCTAACAACACACATTCAAACATGTTTTTCCACTTGTGAAGTTTCCTCTGTTTCACTCAATACAATACTCTCTCAGTTTTTCCACTTGTGCAGCCACTCTCTAACCCTAAACCCTCGTCTCTCTACTCTTCCTCTTTTACCCCTCCCAATTCCCTATCCTCCAAAACCCTAAAACCCATTCCCACTCCCAATCCTTCCAGAAACTTCTATCCTTCCATCCATTCCATCCTCCAGTACAACCGCAAGCCTCAGCTCACCGGAGAAACTCCAAGAGTCGTCGTCATTACCTCCGGCAAAGGCGGCGTCGGTAAGACCACCACGACTGCCAATATCGGCCTCTCCTTAGCTCGTCTAGGCTTCTCCGTCGTCGCTATTGATTGCGATGTCGGTCTCCGCAACCTTGACCTCCTTTTGGGCCTAGAAAACCGGGTCAATTACACCGTTGTCGAGGTTCTCAATGGCGATTGCCGTCTAGATCAGGCCCTTGTTCGTGACAAGCGTTGGTCCAATTTTGAACTGTTATGTATTTCCAAGCCCAGATCCAAATTGCCTATT
>MCJB01048703.1:0-18729 GCA_002018475.1 Nicotiana obtusifolia
TAATCATGGTTTGTATACTCCCTTACCCGTTCCTACTAGTCCTTGGGTAGATATCTCGATGGATTTTGTGATGGGGCTGCCGCGATCTAGGGGAGGTCATGATAGCATTTATGTGGTTGTTGATAGGTTTTCTAAGATGGCTCATTTTATTCCTTGTAAAAAATGTGATGATGCACAACATGTTGCTTCTTTGTTCATTGCTAATGTATTAAAGTTGCATGGTGTGCCTCGAACTATTGTTAGTGATAGGGATGCTAAGTTTTTGAGTCACTTTTGGAAGTGTTTGTGGGGTGCTCTTGGCACCAAACTTTTGTTTTCTACATCACATCATCCACAGACTGATGGTCAAACCGAGGTTGTTAATCGAACCTTGGGAGCTCTTCTTCGAGCTTTGACCAAAGGGAAGTCCGGCACTTGGGCTGACCGATTACCTATTATGGAGTTTGCCTATAATAGAACTGTTCATCGCATGACTAGCATTACTCCATTTGAATGTGTTTATGGTTTTATCCCACTTGATCTTGTTCCTTTGCCGAGAAATGCAGTTATTAGTGTTGACGGAGAAAACCGGACAGTTGCGTTGCTCGAATTGCATGCTAAGGTGAGGAAAACTTTGGAGGATGCTTATGAAAAGGTAGCGGTCAAGAAGAATAAAGGAAGAAAAAAGCTGGACTTAAAGAAAGGTGACTGGGTTTGGGTGCACTTCCGAAAGGAAAGATTTCCGAACCATAGGAAAGAGAAGTTAGCTCCGCGGGGAGATGGACCATGCCAAATATCACAGAATATTAATAACAACTCTTATGTTATGGACTTGTCTAGTAGCATTGCTTTCGGACATGACAGTTCTTTGATTTCGAGGACCAAATCCTCTCAAGAGGGGGAGAATGATGCAAATAAATTTGATCAAGTGTTATCAATGCCATCTATGAACAAGACAAGAAAAGGCGTTGGTTAGCCTTGGAGAAGATCCAAGCGTCCATAAATCTTGCTATGGACGAATCTTGTGTTGAAGATGTACATTTGTGTTTTTGTTGTATTATTATGTAGTTATTGAAGACATTAATTCTTATTTGTTTGGTCCTGCGTGACTATTCTTTAAAATTAGCCAAATTGTGGCCTTTTTGTTAATTAGTTGTTTCCTAGTTGATTTAGGTTAACTAGTTATTCTTTTCCTAGTTGATTTAGGCAAAAGGCTCATTCTATATAAGCCTAAACACTTCATTATTTTGATAGCTTTTGACATTATTATCAATCAAAATCCCAATCGAGAAATATCCCAAATGCTCCGAAATTAACTTGTCCAATTTTGGTGTGATTCAAAATTGAACTTGTTCCTTTGTTTGATCGAACAGTTTGCAAGACCATCATTATCTTGAGGGTTGTTCGTATAGTATAGGTACTCCGTGACTTCATCAAAAAGGTAAGTAGACTAGTTCCTACTTGTTGTCTTAATAGTTCATTGAGCGTCTTACTTCTATCTTTTGTTTTCTTGTTTCCGCTTTTTATATTGCATCAGCCGTAGATTTCCACTTGCGGTTGCACATTAGCCTCTGTACTGACAGGCTCAAACTTTAGAGAGTTAACATTTTTACACTTTTGCAAGATTCCAATTTTGCGGTCGGCATGAGAAATGTGCGGCCGTGAATGCCCTCCTGCTGTGGCACACAAAAATGTGCGGTCCGCACAAATAAAGTGCGGTCTGCATGATAGCATCAAGGGCAAGGATAGAGTTTTGGAAGATCCAAGAAGGCCATTTACAAGATCTCAAGCTAAAGAGTTGCAGACTAAGGTTGTTGGACTTCAATGGCAAATAAAAAAGCTTTTAATTGTGGAGGACGAGCTCAAGCCCAAAGGAGATGAATTTTACAAGTTTTACAATTATTTGGTGGCCCAAATTGAAGTCCAAGAGAAGGAAGATTGGGTCCCGAACTCGGCCCTTGAAATCTAGCAAAAGGGCACCAAGAAGAGCTCAAAATAAGCTTAAATGAGGTCCAAAAGGGGGTGTTTGAAAACAAGCCCAATTGGAGTCCAAATCAATGGCTCAAACTAGTAGTTTTAAGGCCCAAATTTTCCCTAAAGGGATTTGGCCGCCCCCTACCTACCTCCTACCTAATTTTAAGGACTTTTACTCTTATAAATAAGGAGTTCTTCTCATTCATTAGGGATAGATTTTGAATAAGAATATCATACTTGAGAGAGTTCTTTTGAACCTTTGTTACTTATGCTTTGAGATTTATCTTTCGACCTTTACTTGTTCATAGTTCAAGGTAGTAAGATTACTTCTCTATTATGATATCTTTGATTCCTTTGAGGTATTCTTAGAAGGCAATTAATACCAGTTGTTGATTGTTGTCTCAAGTTACTCTTAAAGCGGTCAAGATCCGAATCTATTGTTTTGATTTGTTCTTAGGTAAAAGCGATTGCAAAATCTAGAAGAAGCTAGTAGTCAGCAGCATGACTATAAACATGCGGAACTACAAAAAATAACTAGCAGTCAGCAGCATGACTCGAAAAATGCGGAACTAGAAGGAGACGATGGGAAACTCCAAAAATCCCATAACAGTGTTTGTATTGATGCAGGAACAACAGCAAGTAGCACATCTACATCAAAATTACCTGCAAAACCAAAAAATAAAAACCTTAACAAAAATAACTGCCAAAAATAAAATACATCTTAACAACTCAACATAAAATAACTGCCAAAAATAAAATAAATAAAATAAAAATAGAAGACCCTTTTGACCAAATAGTTACTGTTATAGATAAAAATGACTATAGTTACAAAGAAATAGATATAGAAGAAGATTTAGAAATAGTCAGAGATAGAATAGATACATCTAAAAAATTAAGTCGTGGAACCCTATCATCATCATCTAGGACAAGTACATCTAGGAGATTAGAATATGATACCCCACAGGACATGATAATAGAAGAAATAAAATCATACCAATATTATATAACAGGAATAATGGACCAAAGAAAATACCTCATATTAATCAATATAGGACAAGAAGAAAACTACATCATAAGAGAACTAGTACAAGAAGAAGAAATAATTACAAAAGAAAAATTGTGTCCAGAATTACCAAAAACATTAGTAAATACAGATGAATACACCCTTAAGGAATTAATTATAGGAGGAATACCAATACTAATAAAATTTAAAATATATAATGGAGATACAAAACTAACTTTAGGAATACAATGGTTGGACAACGTCAAACCATATAACTTAGAAGATAAGCAACTAACAATAACTTATGAAACTAAGAAAATCATAATAAATCGTGCAATAATATAAATGACAAAAATCTATATATTGGTAAAAATTATAGTAGAAGGATATTACAATAGATACTATACACCAATGATAGATACAGGAGCAGAAGCTAATATGTGTAACCATAACTGTTTACCGGATAGTAAATGGAAAAAATTAAAAACACCTATCATAGTTACAGGATTTAACAATGAAGGAAGTATGATAGAATATAAAGCTAAGAATATAAAAATCCAAATATGGGATAAAATACTACACTGTCACGACCCGGATTTTCCACCCTCGGGAGTCGTGATGGCGCCTACTAGTGAAAGCTAGGCAAGCCAATCAACCGAATTATTTACCACGTTTTTACTCAAAATCAATTCAAATTAAAACCAACAATAAATAAACAACACGATTTAACAAGTGGAATGCATAGAGTATTTCAATTAAAATCTCTTTTACAAACTACCCAAGATCTGGTGTCACAGTTTCACAGACTATCTAAGATTACTACAAACAAGGTTTTGGAAGGAATAACAAAATACTGTTTCTGAACTACATGGGAGAAACAGGTAAAGGAAATGGGCAGGAGACGCCAAGATCTGCGAACTTCTGCAGTACTACCTTGGGTCGCCTGATAGTCACAAAGCTGGAAGCCCTCTACTGTCTGACACCTGCGGCACCGGGATCTGCACAAAAGAGTGCAAAGTGTAGTATCAGCACAACCGACCCCATGTGCTGGTAAGTACCTGGCCTAACCCCGGCGAGGTAGTGACGAGGCTAGAACCAGACTCCAGATAAACCTGTGCAGTTATAACCATGTATGCATCTACAACGGGGTATAAACTACATAAATAATTTAAACTGGGGAAAGAAGAGAACACACATAGGGATAAGAGATAATTAAAGCAAAACGAATCACCAATGAATAAGAAAGATAACTGCAATAGGGAATGATAACAAAAACGGTCAATAAACCTTCAACCAACAAGATAAACGAACGTAGTAAATAAAACTGTAAATATGGCACGGCATCACCCTTCGTGCTTTTACTCTCAACCTCACCATAAAACAGTAAATATGGCACGGGTGCTTTAACTCTCATCCTCACCATAAAATAATAAACATGGCACGGCATCACCCTTCGTGCTTTAACTCTCATCCTCACCATAAAATAAACATGGAACAGCATCATCCTTCGTGCTTTAACTCTCATCCCCACCATAAAATAATAAACATGGCACGGCATCACCCTTCGTGCATTAACTCTCAAATATGGCACGGCATCATCCTTCGTGCATTAACTCTCCCTTACCATGCAACAATGCGCATATATGTAACCACAGGGAGATAAAATAAGCAATATCAAATCGTATGTCAACAATGGTTTCACTGTACCAATCTCGGATTCAGAAACAATGCTCAATTACCACAGGTAATCCATAAGTACGGATAGAACTTTCAATTTAGCAAGTAACTAGTCTACACATGAGTATTATGATCAAAGAAAGAAATAAATTACAATGAACGGGTCTCACCCGCATGCTTTAACCCCTCACAACGCATAAGTACTCGACACCTCACATATACGTTGTCTCCCAATATTTGAGCAAGTAGCACGTAACAAACAAGTCCTAATCCCTCAAGCTATGGTTAGAACAACTACTTACCTCGCTTGGCAATGGAATTCAAGGTTCCGACAAACCTTTGCCTTGACACTTTGCGTCCGAAGGCTCCAAATCTAGACATAAACAATTCATTACGTTCAATACCCACAATGGACACCAATTTCCATTGAAATTTACAAGCTTTACGGGTAAAATCCCGAAATTAAACTCAAAATTGATAGTGGGGCCCATTTCTCGAAATCATTCGAAATTCACAAAATGTAATTACCCATTACAACACGAGTCCATGCATATCAAGTTTGTCAAATTCCGACACCGGATTGACCTTAAATCCCCAATTTCATATTTTTAGAAGTTTTGAGAAGAAAGCCCAGGTTCTTCTTTCACAATTTCAGGGATTCATGATGGGATTAAGCATGGAAATCANAATGAATAAGAAAGATAACTGCAATAGGGAATGATAACAAAAACGGTCAATAAACCTTCAACCAACAAGATAAACAAACGTAGTAAATAAAACTGTAAATATGGCACGACATCACCCTTCGTGCTTTTACTCTCAACCTCACCATAAAACAGTAAATATGGCACGGCATCACCCTTCGTGCTTTAACTCTCATCCTCACCATAAAATAATAAACATGGCACGGCATCACCCTTCGTGCTTTAACTCTCATCCTCACCATAAAATAATAAACATGGCACGGCATCACCCTTCGTGCTTTAACTCTCCCTTACCATGCAACAATGCGCATATATATAACAATAGGGAGATAAAATAAGCAAGATCAAATCGTATGTCAACAATGGTTTCACCGTACCAATCTCGGATTCAGAAACAATGCTCAATTACCACAGGTAATCCACAAGTACAGATAGAACTTTCAATTTAGCAAGTAACTAGTCTACACATGGGTATTATGTTCAAAGAAAGAAATAAATTACAATGAACGGGTCTCACCCGCATGCTTTAACCCCTCACAACGCATAAGTACTCGTCACCTCACATATACGTTGTCTCCCAATATTTGAGCAAGTAGCACATAACAAACAAGTCCTAATCCCTCAAGCTAAGGCTAGAACAACCACTTACCTCACTTGGCAATGGAATTCAAGGTTCCGACAAACCTTTGCCTTGACACTTTGCGTCCGAAGGCTCCAAATCTAGTCATAAACAATTCATTACGTTCAATACCCACAATGGACACCAATTTCCATTGAAATTTACAAGCTTTACGGATAAAATCCTGAAATTAAACACAAAATTGATAGTGGGGCCCATTTCTCGAAATCATTCGAAATTCACAAAATGTAATTACCCATTACAGCACGAGTCCATGCATATCAAGTTTGTCAAATTCTGACACCGGATTGACCTTAAATCCCCAATTTCATATTTTTAGAAGTTTTGAGAAGAAAGCCCAGGTTCTTCTTTCACAATTTCAGGGATTCATGATGGGATTAAGCATGGAAATCATAATCTAAGAGGGATTTAGGGTAGAGAACACTTACCCGATGTTTCTCTTGAGACTCCCTCTCTATTTGTTCTGAACCTCACTTTAATCTTCTTCTTAAAGCCCCAAATATGTCTAAGGTAGTACAATCCCTTTCTTTGCAAGATTACTCATGAAAATCTCCTTTGCATGTGGTCTTGGGGTTGATTTATAGTGATTCCTTTGTGTTTGAAGATGTTTTCTCTCGTGGGTATTAAGTTACGTATCTCAGTAGTGCAAAAATGGACCCTAGGTCCTATTTATAGAGGGTTAAAAATCGGGCAAAAAGTACTCAGTCAGGCCAATTTCGCGACCCCAATGTCCATTTCGCGATTCGCTTTTCAAGAAAGCGAATCGCTTTTTCGTCGCGAATTGGACAAAAGGGTTGCCCAAGTTTCTGCCTCATTTCGCGATGCCCATGCTCATTTCGCGATTCGCTTTTCAAGAAAGCGAATCGCTTTCTCACCGCGAAATCAGCCCTCATGTTTCTGTCCGTGTTCGCGATCCCCATGTCAAATTCGCGGTTCGCTTTTTGGTTATGCGAACCGCTTTTTGGTCGAAATTCTGAACATAAGCATCTGCTTCAGTTCGCGACGGCTTGGAGGGTTTTTCGATTCGCATTTTCAACATGCGAGTCGCTTTTTGGGTCGCGAACCTTACCTTTCAGATGACCTCTCCCTCGTTTACGAAAATAAGCCTAACTTTTTCATACGGAGTCTGATTTGGACGATTCTTTTTGCTATGGCTCCGTAATTTCGATACGGAGCTAATGCCTCAAACAAAACGGAATTTGGAGTTCGTTTTCTACCTTTTACATTGATTATACCTGAAGGTACGATGTTAACGCTTTATGAAGCGACGAGTTAAGTCCCGTCAACCATTCAAAATTTATCCGAGACCCCCGGGACTTTATCTGAACATGAACACATATCCTATATCCTTACCTAAACTTGTTCCAACCATTGGAACGCTAAAATAAACATCGTATTATCAGGTTTGTATTAGATTCAAGCCTAAGGACTCCAAAGATTTCTAAATCGTTCTTTTGATCCGAACCTGACCAAACCATGTCCGAATGGCCTGAAATTTTGCACACAAGTCTTAAATTAAATAATGAAGCTACAGCAACTTTCGGAATTCCGTTCCGACTTCTGGATCAAAATTTCACCTATCAACCGTAAATTCGAATTTTGCCAATTCAAGCCTAGTTTTGTTCGGGGTCTCCAAAACATATTCCGGTCACTTTCCTAAGTCATAAATTTTCTCCCCAAGCTAACCGAGTCATCGGAATTTACATCCGAACCTTCTAACTCATAAGTCAACCTACGGTTGACTTTTATGACTTAAGCTTTCTTGAAAGAGACCAAGTGTCTCCTTTCCTACCGATTTACTTCGAGTGCAACTCACTCAACTTGATTCCACATAATATAATTAACGAAATAAAACGGGGCATAAAATGGGTCATCACAATTCCAAAAATCACTTTAGGTTTATTAGTAATAAAGACATTAAACACAATAGATTTCTTTCCAACAAATGGAGTAAAATGATTGCAATCGAAGCACAAGGTAAAAATCATAAAAGTGTAACACATCATTTGTTCTTGAAGTACTATTCTCCAAAATGGGCAATACACAATTTCAACGCATGAAGATATAAGAGCTCAAAACACATTAAAAACACTTACAACGCATTGAATAAGTTAATACAATTGTATTTGGGCATAACTTGGGTACATAATCTTTTAGGCAAATCTATTTTCGAAGTAAGTTTGGAACAGTTGAATCAAGGACTATTTCATAACCTTTCTCACATAATTTCATTTCCTCAGCACCATTGACCACAAGATTAACTTCCATTCTTGGCACGTTGGCCACACTTTATATCTCCAACCCACTTATTTCACTTCAAGCATACTTATAGATTATCAACAACAAGGTATTCCTACTCAAGACTTTAAATACGCATTTGAGCAACTAACTAAATTAAGGGTCGTAGGCACATATAATTTCTTGTACAATTCAACATGCTAGATTTCACTAGAATCACATTTTCAAATTATAACATATTAACCCACATCCCGTGCTTAAGCACCTTCTCAAATAGTTACTCAACATACAAGAATTTTTGGAATACAAATTGAACGCATATATTGTTTGACACAAGGCTTATTCGGAATAATCAATTTCTAATGAGCAACACGGTATTTACAACGCCATTATGGGGGTCCAATTCTAAAAGGGGAGTTTAGCCAATATACCTTGTTTGAGCTTTCCATAAGTTACTACAGCGTCCCAACACTTCTAGCAATAAAAATATATAGGAAGATAGCGAATGTCGGATAATAATTAGAAGGATTCATATGGTGTAACTCTCTTAGGAATTCTGTCAAACAGCTAGCATGCAAAATAGACTATAAAGCTCTACAATGGTAATCCCTTGCCTCCTCAACTCATTTCAACAAGAACCTACCCAAATTAGTCCATTAACCCCACATACTACGAACTACTGACACATGCATGGCTTAATTCCAATCCCACAATGTATTTAGACCCTAAAATAACTTGTATGGGTGGTATAGGACAGTAACTTAATCGGATAGATGGTGGTTTAGTGATTGACTTCCTTGATTCTTTAAGGTTGGTGCAACATTGGATGATTAGAATGCTAGGTCCCCCCCCCCTCCTAAAATACTCTTACCTCTGTCTAAAATTATCAGACAACCGTTCCAAAATAAGCTCCAAAGGCTATTTATCTAAATGAGGTCGGGTTATAAAATAGGGAATATTGAACCTCCGAACTCAAGTCTGCGGTCGCAGAATTGACCGCATAACAGATATGCGGTCCACAAAGTGGACCACGAAAAGTGATGCCTAAAACTAGGTGGGTCTGGACAGGTCTGCAACTGTTCTGCGGTCCGCAGACCATTTAAGCGGCCGCCGAATGAATATGCCACTGCAGAATGGACTGTAAAAATGACCTTCAAAATTAAAAAAATTTCTACTCAACTCCGCGATGATAATGCGACCTGCGAAACGGTTCTGCCTTCGCGAAATAGACAGCAAATTGCCTTCTTCTTCCAAGAGTTTTCATCCACTTCTCAGTGCATTCTTCAACCCAAAAAGTCTGTAGCGTGGCTTGCAAGCTCACCGCGAAGAATTTCTAGAGTTCTCAAACACATAAGTCTACCTCGACACCCCAAAACCTCAAATTCCTTGGTGAAATTTTACAGGGCCCTACATCCTCCCCCACTTAGGGTCATTCGTCCTCGAATGAGGAGTAGATTCCTCCCAGAACACTCAACATAATTCATCTCCTCCTTTCACACATCGCAATCCCCTAAATTTTACTAACTCCCAAATTTTCGAAATATTTCGGCAAAGTCTCCTTTGTAATTAGGCCTATCCACCTGCCAGAGAATCACCAAAACCACCCTAAAAAGATATCCATAACTCAATAAAGCATCACAGTATATATCAACAACACTGATCTCAACATTAAGGGCATTACATTGACCGAAGTGGTATCTAGACATAAACTGCACATATTTAAATCATAACACTTAGAAAGTACCTTTTGAACCACAGCCATTAGGATCTACAAAAAAGTGAGAATATTTTCCTTCCACACACACTCTCGGCCATCGAGGCGACCTCCTCGACTCACAAACTTAGCCATAGCACTTGACGGAGGCAATCTCAACTTTCAGACTTATCTAACAAGGATAACAATTGGGTACCTCTCATAAGCCAATTACCCATTAACTTCACCCTCCATACCTTCCACCGGAATGATAGACAAATGACTCCCAACTACCTTTCGGGCATAGACACATGAAACGCCGACTGCATGGAGAACAACGATGGGGAACACATCATACTCATAGATTGGCCTATTTCTTTCAAGATTCCATAAGGCCCAAATGTAAACTACACCTATCTTACCTTTATTAACAATTCACATCGTAACTTCATGGAGAAGGTCTGGAGAATAACCTTTCACTATGTTCAACTCTAAATCTCTACATCAAACACCCAAATTAAACCTTCGGCGATTTTCAACTATTATTCTATGATGGGCTAGAATGAATATGACTATAGAGTTCCTACCTAATATGTTTGATCATGGAATGATGCTCCTTCTTTGACATGTGAGAAACTACAACTCTCTAGATATCTACTACAATGGGAACAACGAGGTCCGAAGTTGAGCTAGAACTGTTCATGAATCCACCAAGGTATTGAGCAGGGCATTTTAGGAGGTTATATTCTAAGAGATATGAGGGCAACCACCAATAGTTCTGACATGGTTAATCATTGTGATGACATCATTGATTCAACAAATGAGGCATAGAGTTAACTAGTACACATTGATAATGTGGGAACCATGTACGTGATCCTAAGATGTAAAAGAAGTGGGTCATTTTAGACATGTGATATATGGGAGGCATGATCGGGAGGACAAAATCATTAGAATAAGTTATTCTGGAATGATGATGAGTTATGAAAGTGATAGTAACAATTGCTCCACTCCACATGTGCCTTGTTTGGCAATTGTAAGCCTTAAAGAGAGGTTCTAAGGGTTGATATGACGCTCCAGGGAGAAAGGCGAATAAAATTTCTACTCACCCAGGGATGTGGAATACTAAGGATGGTAAAACACTCTGCACCTGACAATGACATAGCCAATGATTCTAGAAGTCGAGTGTGTAAAGATAAGGGAACCCAACGAGATAGTATAAAATAATCATGGAAGGTTTGCAGATGTTCCTAATGAGTTCGCCATGGATTTTATGACTTGAAAAGTACCTAGATGCTAATGAAAGATAGGAAAACATGAGAAGCAGACTGATGCTATGATAACCCCCAAAGGTGCATTTGGTCTTGACGAAGAGCCTGTTAAGGGTCCTCATGAGAAAGGAAGTGTTAAAGTGACACGTAGAAGGACGCGATCTATCATGGTTATCCAACAAGTGTCGAGAAACTAGCACAATGAATTCACTCATGTAAACAAGTGACCATTTTGATTGGCATGTACACATATGATAGGTGCTGAGGCATGCTCTTATGTTACTAAATAGTAACCGGGGGGGTTATGATAATGTTCACAAAGGGAGTAAAGTGATTCCTCAAATTCTATGAGCCATATACACAGGAGAGGGAGAGAGGGGCTCAAAAAAGATCTCAACACTAGTTTGTCTTACATTAGATCTGATACCACGTAGGTAACATTGTGATGGTGCATGCATAGGCACAAGTGAGCAGATGTTATGCATTTGACTCAGAAGGTTCTATAAGAAATTTATCAGCTGTAGTACTTTGTTGAGAATTTTCGGAAGCAAGTGGGAAAGATTAGCCTAGGGTTGTGATTCAATTCAAAGAAATCACTATAGAACTCAATTCCTCAAGAGATTGTAAGTAAGATAATGGTGATAAAGAGGCTTCAAGAAACATGCGTCTCGTTCAAAGAGTGGATACACGCAATGTTTTGTGATTCAGATTCTTGTTAAGACCGTGTTCAAGCAGGCTCTCAATATAGATGTACATATACAACAAGGAAAAGTATGTGGTGTTCAGAAGGATGTACTAAGGAGTGACTTAACATACTCGGTAACTTTTGATTGACGAGGCAGAGCCTTAATTGATTCCCCCTGACTCCACATCTGTAACATACATTGGTACCATAGTGACATACCCCCGAGTGACATCTCCTACACTTCATGCAACGAGATGAGGTCCACTAAACTGACTCGCCCCACCAACATAATATCGGGCAAACTAGGCTAGGTGCACCCAACCTATGGCATTTGTTCTTCTTGTGCCCCCTCTTTCCATAACCATAGCATATTTCAAGAGTCACCCAACATCGCCCCAAGTGACATTTCTTACAAATCAAACGATCTGGTTCATTAGTACCAACAACCCTCTTTCGTTTCTTATGTGCTCTCACCACATGGTCGGTGGTGCGGTGACATTGATAGGAACAAGGACACTTCCCCTAGCAACAAGTTCTTCAAATCCCTCAATGGCTCGACACATTCTCCCAACGAAGTCTTGTGCAATCTTCCCCAAATTCAATGGCTGGGTCATTCCTTCATTGCTACTTCGAACTCGTGGATTACTCATTTGGAAAATGAGACATGACAAGGAAATTAACTTCCTATCTTGAGCTTTATCGCATGATCTGGAGTATCAATGAAGGGTAAAATTCATAAATATCCAAGTAGCCTCCTCATTATAGATGTGGTCGACAACACACCGATAAGGACTCTAATAGACACGGCTCCGAGACATCCTAGGACACTTTAAAACCTTAGGCTCTGATACCAAGTTTGTCATGCCCCGACCTCGCGGAGTGCGACCGACGCTCAACCAAGATACCCCGATTAAGAAAGACTACTAGATGCCTTCTACCCAACCTTGCCTATTAACAATATAAGAATCAGTACAAGTGATAGACATGAGAAGAGTCAAGTGTTCCACAATTGTTTTTCATTTCTAAAGGATATTCATTTATGATTTCCAAAATATTACAAGTTTATACATATGATGAAAAACATGTTTGCCAAATACCAACACTTACTAGTCTAATTCCCAACATCAAACACCACCCACAACCTGTCCACGGAGCCTCTAAGTACAACAGAAGAGTAGCATGGAAGTGCCGACGAAAAGTCTCGGGCTATACCTCAAAACATAAAGAATAATGTCAAATGACATGAAGCCTGGAACACAGTAGGGCTCACAAAAATATGCTCAATAGAGGGAAACTGCTAATGAGGATCAAAACTGCCCGCTGACGAGCCACCTGCATCCATTGAAGATACAGCGCCCCCGGCAAAAGGGACGTTAGTACATGTGGAATAGTAATAGTATGTAAAGCTAAATGTCCTCTTTCAAAATAGAATGCCAATATAAGAAAAAAGGGAAAAATCATAGAAACAGCAAGTCACAATCAATAAAATCCATATGCCCAGTTACCACATAACAATTTTCAAAATGAGAAATAATATATATATTTTTGGTTGGGAGATCATCAGCACCGATATGGCACCGTGTTTTTAGCATGGAGTTTGATCACACCCGATCGGCAAGGCCATCTCCCCACGGACAATGTGGTTTGAAACGTGATGCGAAAAAAGGGTGTTACCAAGATTAGTACCACCATGTGCACTACATGACGTCCGATCACCACCCAACCGGCTACAGTCATCTCCCCACATATGTCGTGTGAGTCGACATTAAATCCAGGTCTATCAACAATCTCATCCCAATTAAGGGAATAATCACAATCACGTCAATATTCCAATCTCATCCCAATTAAGGGAAATAATCACAATCCACTCTTACACCGGCACGTGTAGTTTCGGGTATGGGCCTTACGACCTACCCTTCCTCGATTTGCTAATGATACTCCCAAAAATATTTTTTGTTTTTAAAACAAGGGAAACAAAAGTACAAACGTATGTTACATTCACCTCATTATCTTTTACACTGTAAATAGCTTCATCAGTACTTTCAACCATTTACAACATCGTTATATCCTTGGCTCTTTTGGCCACGTTGTGATTCTTCATTCGTGGCACATTGGCGGTATTTCATATTTCACGTTTTCATTCTTTTACATTCGGGGATCATCATCATAACTACAACAAATAGAAAATTCCGGAAATCACAACTTTAGGTTTATTAGTAACGAAGACTTTAAACACAATACATTTCTTTCCAACAAATGGAGTGAAATGTTTAGTAATCAAAGCACAAGGTAAAAATCATAAACGTGTAATACATCATTTGTTCTTGAAATACTTTTCTCCAAGACGGGAAATGCACAATTTCAACTCATGAAGATATAAGAGCTCAAAAACACATTAGAAATACTTACAAAGCATAGCTTTGGTTAAAATAGCCACATTTGGGGATAACTTGGTTACATAAGCTGTTAGGAAAATCTATTTTTGAAGTAAGTTTGGTATAGTTGAATCGAGGCCTATTTATAAACAACCCGCTTATTTAACTTTCAAGCATCCTTATATATTATCAACAACAAGGCATTTCTACTCAAGACTTAAAATACATATTTGAGCAACTAACCAAATTAAGGGTCTTGGGCACATGTGATTTCTTGAACAATTCGACATGCTAGATTGCATTATAATCACATTTTCAAATTATAACATATAAACACATAGCCCATGGTTAATCACCTTCTCAAATAGTACTCAAAATTCAAGAACGTTTGGAATAAAAATTGAACGCATATATCTTTTGACACAAGGCTTATTCGGAATAATCAATTTATAATGAGCAACACGGGACTTACAAGGCCATTCTGGGGGTCCAAATCTAAGAGGGGAGTTTAACCAACATACCTTGCTTGAGCTTTCTTTAAGTTACTACAGCATCCCAACACTTCTACCAATAACAATCTACAGGAAGATATCGAAAGTCGGATAATAATTAGAAGGGTTCACATGGTGTTACTCTCTTAGGAATGATGCCAAACACCTAGCATGCAAAATAGACTATAAAGCTCTACAATGGTAATCCCTTCCCTTCTCGACCGTTTTCAACAAGAACGTACCCAAACTAGTTCATTAACCCAACATACTACGAGCTACTGATACATGCATGGCCTAATTCCAATCCCACAATGTACTTAGACCCTAAAATAACGTGACGGGTGGTATAGGGTAAGAACTTACTCGGATAGATGGTAGTTTAGTGATTGAGTTCCTTGATTCTTGAAGGTTGGTGCAAGATTGGATGATTAGAATGCTCGGTTTCCCCATTCTCTCTCTGAAATGCTTTTACCTCTCTCAAAAATTATCAGACAATTGTTCCAAAATAAGCCCCAAAGGCTATTTATCAAAATGGTGTCAGGTTATAAGATAGGGAAAATGGACCCTCCGAACTCGAGTTTGCAATCGCAGAATTGACCGCAGAACAGATATGCGATCTGCAAAATGGACCGCAAAAGTGACGCCCAAAACTGGGATGGTCTGGACAGGTCCACGACCGTTTCCGTTCTGCTGTCCGCGGACCACTTATGCGGCTGCAGAATGAATATGTGACTGCAAAATTGGCCGCAAAACGACCTTAAAAATTCAACAACTTTTTGCTCAACTCCGCGATGATTATGCGGCCCGCAAAACGGTTCTGCGGTTGCGAAAAAGACCGCAGAATTGCCTTCTTCTGCCAAAATTTTTCATCCACTCCTTAGTGCATTCTTCAACCCAAAAAGTCCATACCCAAAAGACATAAGTCTACCTCGGCACCCCAGAACCTCAAATTCCTTGGCAAAATTTTACGGGGCCTTACACCTAGCTAGATTTGCCTCTAATTGTCAAAAGTTGGAAACTTAAAGTTTTGAAGAATTGATAGGTTTGACTTATAGTTGACTTTGTGATTATCGAGGTCTATTTGGGATTTTGAGCCTTGGAATTGGCTTGTTGTCACGTCCCCGATTTTCCTCCGTAGCTAAGCCTAACATTTGATAATACTTGACAAAAATAATCAACAAAATACTAAAACAAGTCTGATAAATTGCTATAATCTCCTGAAAAAGAATCTCAAAAACTACTTTCCAAAAACCGGTGGAAATGAGGTATAAGCTCTACAGAGTAAGCTAAAATGTCTACTACATCACTGCCAAAATGAAAAATATAACAATAGTGAAAGTGAAGGAAGGTGACTTCGAGACTTGCGGACACCGAGCGGGCTTACCTTGAAATCTCTGTAAGCAACAAATAGTCAATCACAAACGTCTTACACGAGAAGATGTACCTGGATCTGCACAAAAAGATGTGCAGAAGCATAGTATGAGTACACCTCAACGAAACTCAGTATGTATCAAGCCTAACCTCGGTAAAGTAGTGACGATGCCAGGTCAAAACGCGTACTAGGATATGAATAAACAATACGAAACATAATAAAGATAAATAATGAAAGGCGGAGAAATTACTGATACAAAATAAGTTAATAGCATGAACTAATACCAGAATTGTAAGCATGGAAAAAACGTAAAGAAATCAATTAAAGAGAACCACAATGATCATATAGGGACAATGACCGATAGAACAAGGAAGAACAAAATAACAAGAAGTGTTCGCGCCAAAACTCTTTCCAAGACGAGATAAATACAAGTATCACAACGAGGTACCGCGTCGTGTAAAATAAGAATCACAACCGAGGTACCGCCTCGTATTCACAACTCACAATCTCATTCACAATCTTTCCTTATACTGCAGCATGAGCCTTACATTAAAATAGCTTTAAAAACATTTTTTTTTCCGAAATAGCTACACGCAATTTAGTCCACCTTATGACGCCACATGACTTCACGTAGTTCCCCTACAAGCAACATGCACATAAGTCTCACCTTATACCGCCATATGCAAATTGACCCCTAGCCTTATTCCGCCGCATGCGCGTCAATATCACATCACAATAACAACTCGCACCATAAGTGCCCGTATATCACAACTTGCCAACATTCAACAGTATCAGTGTCTCCACAACAATAGCCCATGGCTCCACCACAACAGGCACAAGAATAACAACAATGCCGATGAATGTAAAATTATCAACAAGAAAGATATCTCAACAATTAATAACTTCGCCTCAATGTGATACGGCTTTCACAACTTCAACACCATAACTCAACAATGAGAAAGATAATGTGTAACCACGAACTAAATACAAATAACTCATAATGGAAGAGATAACATGACTTCATGAAAGAGATAACTTGTAACAATGACTTTAAATAATGATAATCAACAATGAAAGAAATAACAGGTACAATGACTTCAAATAATAATAACCAACAATGAAAGAGATAACATGTAACAATAAAAGGGGCAACAAGTTCAACTAAACCATGAGAGCAATTTATCAAGTAGGTTGTAGAACAAGTGTTAAACAAGTCATTTAAGGCAAGTAAGGATAGACTAACACAAATAAGAATAGATTGACTATGGGAATTTAGAACATGATATGAAATTTCAATTAAAGAATGGAAAGAGTCTAAGTAGCCTAAACCTGTCAAATACCACGTACAACCCGTGTACCCACTCGTCAAATTGCGTATACGGCTTTCACATAGCACAAATGAATCAATCAATATCAATCCTACAGGGTAGTTCCCTTACGCAAAGTAAGGCAAGATACTTACATCAACTAGGCCAATTCAACTCTCGGAAATAGCTTTTCCTCTAAAGTTCGCCTCCAGGCGACTAAAATCTAACCAAAATCAACTTAATATCATCAGACTATGTAAGGGAAATCGATATGAAGTTATTGGGTCCATCAAAACACCATTCCAGGGTCTATTTTTACAAATCTTCTAAGTCAAGAATCAAGGGGCCCGAACCAACCCGAAAGCTTCTCGGAATGAATCTTTAGCTGATGATAACCTGACCGCAAATCAATCTTCGAGAACATTCTGGTACCCTGTAGCTGATCGAATAAGTCATTAATGCACGACAATGGATACCTGTTCTTCGCTGTAACCTTGTTCAACTGTCGACAATTAATACACACGAGCATAGAACCATCCTTCTTCTTCAACGGAGCACCCCACAGCGATACACTAGGCTAAATGAAACCCTTATCATGAAACTATTGCAACTGCTCCTTTAACTCTTTCAACTTTGGTGGGGCCATACGATATGGTGGAATAGAAATGGCAACAAGTCAATACCAAAATCAATATCCCTATTGGATGCCATGCTTGGAAGATCGTCTGGAAATATATTTGGGAAGTCTCTCACTACCGGAATTGACTCAATGGTAGAAATATAAGCACTGACATCTCTCACAATGGCTATATATGAATCACACCCCTTCTCAACCATCTGCTAAGCCTTTAGAAATGACACAACCCAGCTAGGAACATAATCCAATGCACCCATGCACTCTAACCATGGCCAACCTGGCACAGCCAATGTCATAGTCATGGCATGACAATATAGAATAGCTTGATAGGGCGAAAACTAGTCCATGCCCAAGATAACATCAAAGTCTACCATACTACGTAGAAATAGATCAACTCTGGTCTCAAAAGCACCAATAACAACTAAGCACGACCGATACGCACGGTACACAGTAATAGAATCTCCCGCAGGCATGGACACATCAAAAGGAGAACTTAAAGACTCACGAGATATATCCAAATACAGAGCAAAGTAAGATGACACGTATGAATAAGTGGATCCCAAATCAAATAAGACTAATGCATCTCTATGGAAAATGAACCATACCTATAATGTATGCGTCTGAAACAACTACCTCCGTCCTACCTAAAAAATATGGCCTGACCTCCCCCTCTAGGGTGACCTCTA
>MCJB01048703.1:19435-36120 GCA_002018475.1 Nicotiana obtusifolia
CTAGAGGAGCTGCTCAAACTCTACACGCTATGCATCTCTAAAGGTCTAACGAACAAACTCTCTCAAGAACAACTCTGAAAATCGAGTCCATGTAAGTGAAGCTGCATCGGCTAGGCTACCCTCCTCGTAAACTCGCCACCACTAATATGCTGCTCCTGATAGCTGGAATGTAGTGAAAGCAACTTTGCTCATCTCCACAATACCCATGGTGCGGAGAATACAGTGGCACTCCTCTACAAAGCCATGATCATCCTCTGAAGTCAATCCATTAAAAGTAGGAGGGTGACACTTCTTTAACCTCTCAAGTCTAAGCTGCTCCTCTTTAGATGTTGCTGCCCTAACCGCAGGCTAAACAAGAAAAATAGGTTGTACTGGTATAACCTCTAGGACCTGATCAACATGGACCTGCTGCTCTGAGGTACGGGCTGGGGGAGTCTGAGCTCCTGCCCTAGGCTGAGAAATGTCTGGTGCAAGTGGAATCAACCTCCCCTAAGCTAGAGTACCAAATATGCTCAAGAACTATGCAAGGGTCTACCAAAGCTCAAGTATGGCAACAGGTTCCTCGGGTGCCTGCACCCCAGCTGGAGCTACTAGTGGCTCCTCTGTCACAGCTTGGGTAGGTGCTCTGGCTACACCACATGCCCCTCCTCGGCCTCTGCCCCAGCCCCTGGCCTCTCGCGGCTTTATCAGGGGCCGCAAATGTCTGATCGTCGGATCTAGTGTTGCGTGTCCTTACTATCTGTGAGAATAGAAAATCAAAGATTCAGTTTTTAAAGTCAACCAATTCGCACAACAAGGAACCAAAGAAGTGAAGTTTTCCTAATAGTTTCGTAGCCTCTCGAAGATAAGTATAGACGTCTATGTACCAATCTGCAAGACTCTACTAAACTTGCTTATGAATTGTAACACCTTTGAACCTAGAGCTCTAATACAAACTTGTCACGACCCTAATTTCCCTCCGTAAGATGTCGTGATGGCACCTAGTCTCTGCGACAAGGTAAGCCTAACATTTGGTAATGCTTGACAGAAATAACCAACAAAATACTAAGAAAAGTCTGATAAGCTGATATAAACTCCTGAAATATAATCTCAACAAATACTTTCCCAAAACTGGTGGAACTTAGTCATATGCTCTACAGAGTAAACTAAAATGTCTACTATATAATTGTCTAAATGAAAAATACAACAGTAGTGAAAGTAAAGGGAGGTGACTTCAAGGCCTGCGGACACTGGGCAGACGTACCTTGAAGTCTCTGTTAGCAGCTAATAGTCGATCGCCAACGTCTGACACGAGCAGATGTACCTGGATCTGCACAGAAAGATGTGCAAAAGCGTAGTATGAATATACCACAATGGTACCAAGTAAATATCAAGCCTAACCTCGGTAGAATAGTGATGAGGCCCAGTCAAGGCACCTACTAAGATATATATGTAAAGCCTTGTAAAATATCAACTAAAACCCGAGATCTCGTGGTGCCGAGGTACACTAATGTATTTGAGGGTTAAATTTCACCTAAAACCCAAACTTTTTGGGTTGATCAGTGTTTTGGGGAGTTGAAGAAAATTTTTTACAGAATAGGGCATTACTACGGTCCATTATGCAACAGCAGAACCGATATGCGGACCGCAGATCCGCCCAGAGTAAAGCAGAAAAAAGGGCCAGTTTTTGAGGTCATTTTGCGGTCAACTATGTGACCGCATAATCATTTTGCAGGCTGCACATCTGTCGTAGAAGTAGCATGAGAAAACTTCAGAAGGAGGTTCTGCGGTCCATTATGCGACCGCAGAACTAATCTATGGACCGTAAATCTGCCGCAGACCTGACCCTTGGAGGCCTGTCGGTCCAATCTGCAATCGCAGAGTTGAGTTTGAAGGGTCCGATTTTCTCTTTTTATAACCCGGCCTTGTTTTAATAAATAGACTTAGGGACCCTTTTTGAAGAAGAATTCTATCCTGTTAGAGAGAGGGGAGTGTTTTAGAGAGAGAGGAGAAAGCCCCAAGTGCTTGGTTCACTAATCTTTGCTCAAGTCATGAAGAATTCACAAGCATAACTTACAACGTCTTCAGTCAAGAGGTAAGGTTCTAACCCTAGGCTTCAATTCTGAAATTTGGATTCGGAATAGGTAATCGGGAAGAAGGTTTTTAGAATAAAGGTTGTTATTTATGCATGCATGACTAATAAAGGTGGTAAGGGAGGTTGTGGAGTGTTTGTGGGTGGCCTATTGAAGTAGGGATGGATTGTGGGGTAAAGGAATCCACCATAGAAGAACCTTGAAATCATAATGGCCACTTAGTGTTTGATAAAATGCTCAAATGAGCTGGACCCCCAACTATCTTCCTAATTATAGTTCAATTTTGTCTTTTCTTTAATTAGATTGAAGTCGGTAGGAGTTTTGGAACGTTGTAGTAAATTATAGAATGCTCGAGCAAGGTATGTTGGCTAAACACCTCTTGGAGAATCGAATTCCATGATGTCCTCGTAAGTTGCAATTATGATTGGCTAGATTTTGTATTTCCCATGTTTCGAGTCCTTCCTAATGAATGTGATTATTCTAAAACACGTTTTGTGTTGAAATAGATATGTACTCAATATATGTTTCAAATTTTTCCATCATATCAGGATTCCCTTCGAGAATATGACTCTAGTATGACCAATGTATTAAAGGTATTGTGATTTGAAAATCATGTTTCAAATTGCGAGTTAGTATGCTTAATTGTGGAAGAGGAGCTCAATGTGACCAAGACTCTTACTGCTCGTATATTTACACTTAAAGTCTTGATTTGAAATTCCCTTATTTTTGATGAACCATGAAGATGCTTGATAGTACAGGGGTGAGTATGAAATATGAAATACGGCTGACGTGCCGAGAATGATAATACAATTGTTGCCACTAGCCAATGAATGGAAATATGTATGAAACATTATGAAATGAGCTGTAAATCCTTTAAATAATAAATGTATTGGGAGTATCGTTTGGTCACCGGAGAAAGGTAGGTTGAGAAAACCTAACCCCGAAACTACACGTGCCGGTGTAGGGGTGGGTGAGGGGTAAAATCCCCGTGCGAGGTGATGAGATTTTTCCCCGAATATGGGCTGAGATTGATGTGTTGAGATGATTCCCCATAAATGGGATGAGATGATTGCTAGCAGGATGTGATGTGACTTCTACCCACATGGCATTGTGATGAGACGGCTTAGCCGATCGAGCTGAGATCGGACGCCATGCCACACACATGGTGATGGTGTGAGTGGATGTCTCGGGGTGAGACAACTTAGCCGATCGGGCTGAGATCGGACTTCATGCTAAAAGCACGATTGTGTATCGGTACTAAAGATCTCTCAACTTAAAAATATTAAACTTTACGTGAGATCTATCTTTCTCCTAACTTAGTACTTTAATATTGTTGGAGGTTCTCATTTATTCCATGCTTCCTTCTCGTCTTACTGTTGCTCGTTCTATTGAAAGGGTGTTTAGTTTTACATACTAGTACTATTCCATATGTACTAACATCCCCTTTGCCGGGGGCACTGCATCTTTAATGAATGCAGGTGGTTCGACAGCACGCGACATTGATCAGTGATAGCAGTACACCCTCTCCTCAGCTGACTTGGTGAGCCCCACTTCATTTGGGGTCTTTTATCTCCTGTCTTTTATGTATATTGTTTTGAGGTATAGACGGAGCCTTGTCACCGTCAATATCATACTACTCGTTTGTATCAACAAGAGGCTCCGTGGACATAGTGTGGGTGGTATCTTTGTTTTCGGGAAGTCAAACTAAAGACGTTGTGTTTGTATCACATGTTCCACTTCAATCTGTGAAAGTGTATGTATTTTGAGGCTTATAAATGATAAAACTAATGGTAATCGACTAATGTTGTTCACATGACCTCTCATTGTCCAATAAATGAAATATATCCTCTCTTTATTAACGGGAGATTTTGTGTAGAAGGAATTGTATAGGCTCCACAGGGATTGGAGTTACATAGTATTATCATAGTTTGTAGCTAGATTGCTATTCAAGATAATCAACAGTTCAGAATTATGTGATTAAAAACTAAAATTAACTAAGAATCTAAAGCTAAATGACGAATGACAATCGAAACAAAAGTAAGCAAGGAAGATATCAATAGGAGAAAATAGGGATTGATTTGATAGGTGCAAGACGAATGTCTGGGATTTAACTCTAGTTAATTCACTTCTAATGTTCAAGTGAGTCTCTCGAATTCACTCAAATATTTATTTAAACATTTAGTATAAACTCCTCTCTCGATTAAGTCTCAACCTCACAATATGAACCACTTTAAGCTAGGTGAAGATATGCACGACTTCGTATTGGATCGATCTTTAGGAAAACCTATTTCGATTATCCTCCTAACTAGGTTCAATCAATGATTCAACTAGCCTCTTTTGATTACTAAGAAGAATTAATGAACTCAACCAACAAGACGATGCAAATATATCACAAGTTATGCCTCTCTCGATTTCATGAACGTGTGAATATAGATGCAACTAATAAAACATCCATAACGATTTCATACATATAAACTAGAGTTATAATCCACAAAAAATATCAATACAAAAAATCCATCAAACCCTAAGGGAACTACTCCATAGATATGGAGTAATTCATCACAAACATGTTTAAAGTATAGAAAAACATAAAACAATCCAAACTCGTGTCTTGAATGAGGATTGAATGATGAATTCCTTGTCCTTTTGCTTCTCCATCTTCTCCTTAGCCTCTTTAGGTCTTAGATGTGTCAAAAGCCCCCAAAATAACATTTTTTCATGTATTTATACCAAGTAGGGTCAGGCCCGGACAAAAACACCTTTTCTTGCACAGGCGCACCGCATAGGGCGACGCGTCATACCGGGCATTAGTGGGAAAATCCAGAGAGCTGATTATGACATGAAGCAGTAGTTTTGGGCAGCCGCGGCACGCCACCTGCGTGCGGCGTGTGCGTTGTTTCCTCAGAGTACGAATATTTCTTGACTTTATGATATCCAGATGTGGTTTTCAACCCCCGAACGCTATCCCTACTTTATCCCTTTGGCTTTTACTAATACATCAAAGGTCCAAATCACTCAAATTCATTCTATAACATCTGCATAGCTAGGAATCCTCCTACAAGACATAAAACACACAATTAGTGCAAAACACTATCAACTAAAGCTCAACACAAATAAAGTGCAGTAAATTAGAGTGTAATAAGCGACTAAAACACGAGACTATTGCCTACCATCAACACCCCACAGTTAAACCATTGCTCGTCCTCGAGCAATCAAACAACATTTTATATAGAAACAACCTTTTTAAGCAACTCTCCTAACTCATCAGACCAAGAATATTTAAAGTAGACTAAGCACAATAATGTAACATCCTTGACTCAAGATTTGACTCAAAAGCACCACGCATTATTTATAACTCGCTCACTTACTCTAGCATAGAGGTCAAAAACATCACCTTTCTTTTATGAATTAAGTGCCCTTCCACAACTATAGAGAGTGGTTCCACACATAATGAGATTTAAGAGCAATTAGGAACTTAAGAAAGAAAGAATTCACTCACTCTCAGAAATAACATTCATATGCCACACAAGATGAACCATAGGGTTGTCCGTAGTGTACTACTCTACTAATTAAGCTCATTCGGTCAAGGGATCAAGTAGGACTTTAATTGGTTGTAATGTAGGCTGCGCTACGGGTATGATACATTTAGACAGAAGAGTGATTACACGTCTATAAGCACTTTAATACATACAATTTACCTTTCAAAACCCCACACTTATGTCAAAACATACTCCACCTTCACATCAATACGCATTAACTCCCTACTTCTTTAAGCATAATTAAGTCAAGAGTTACCATTGTCAAAGAATAATTGCACAACAATACAACATTTTTTTTTGTTTTCAACTCAAGTGGCTCTTACTTTTTCAATACATTGCACCTTTCTCCTTATTTTATTAGCTCCACTCAAATGCCAACCTAACCACCCCCACACTTCATCTTTTACAAATTTCACAATAATTTGAAGTGCTCGTAAGAGGTAAAAAGGTTCAAATAGATAGTCAATTCAAAAAAATGGGTGAGACTTGTAATGTGGTTGCCAAAGAAACAGGCTTATAGGCTCAAACGGGTTAACTACGATACATACAATTATATGGGTGAAAGCATATAACTGGCTCAACAAAGAAATGCCTAAATCACTTCCAAGACTGAATAAAACTACTATTTCGCTTTGCAAACACACGGGGCAAGTTCTAGACATCAAATGCAATGCACAAAATAACACAAAACCTCACACCCACATGGCACATAACTCACTCAGAATTGGATTATCAAGATACTCTAGTCAAAGCAATTAAGCAAAGTTAAGATCATACACTTTAAGTTACTTATACAAGAGTAAAAAACTGAGCCTAAGCATCACAACTAAAGCACTCACTATTATCAAGGCATAATAAAGTTAAGAGACATTGTCTTCCATTCAAACCATAGCACAAGGCTTCCTACTACTCTACAAAACAAGGCTTTCTAGTATGATTTAAACAAAACCCTTGAAAAAGAACCGCAACACAAAGAAAATGCAAGGGGGAATTAATAGACTACCTAACAAAATAAAATCTTTTGTCTTTTTCCTTCGAATTTAATCCCTCGAGAAACCCGTCGAATAATATCCATCGTCAAGAAAAATAAAAAAAATTTAATTTTAATTGTTTTTAAAAAAAAAAAATCAACTACTACAACTAACAAACTAACACATATACATACATCATAAAATTATCCCCCACCCCACACTTTAAGTTGTGGCATGTCCCCATGACACACAATTAAAAAGCATAAGGTAAAGAAAACTTCCCTGAATATCTAGTGGTGGTCTGAGTCGAAGTAGGAATCCGTTCCATGCCTCCGAACCAATGGGCACATCAACACCGACATCTTCTTCTCAGCCTTCTTCGGGTGCACCCCACACTTATCTTCCTCACTCTTCGTAGCCTTCTCTTTTGATCTCTTCACTCTCCACTCGGCACTTGCAGCCGGCTTCTCCGTTTTAACCCCGCTTCTATATTTATCTCGAAAGTTACAGTCTCCTCTCCCACTCTAAGCATGAGTCTTCTCTTGTGTATATCCAAGATTGTTCTACCCGTTGCCAAGAATGGTCTTCCTAAAATGAGAGGGACCTCGTTGTTCTCCTCCATATTCATCACTATAAAGTCTACAGAAAATACAAACTTATCTACCCGAACTAAAACATCTTCCACTATCCCCTCGAGAATCAGAGTCGTTTGGGCTGCCAGCTACAATGATATTGGCACCGACCTTATCTCTCCGATCTCCTGCTCTAGTTTCCTGTAAATAGACAAAGGCATTAAATTAACCGAGGCACCCAAATCAGATAAAGAATTGTCAAAATTAATAGTGCCAAAAGAGCAATGTATAGTAAAACTCCTTGGATCTCCACACTTTTGTGGGAGTTTGTTTTGCAAGATTGCACTGCAATGCTCTGTGAGATTGATCACCGAGGTCTCTTATATCTTTCTCTTCTTCGTAAGGATCTCCTTCAAGAATTTGGCATAAGCTGGTATTTGTGAGAGAACTTCTGTAAATGGAAAATTTACATTAACCCGTCTCACCGTATCTAGAAATCTCTCAAATTGATTATCCACCTTTTCTCTATACAACTTTTGGGGAAAATATAAAGCAAGCATATGCTTGCTCTCTTCATTAGATTCCTCCCTTCATGAAATTTCCTCCTTCTTCTTTTTCTCAACTCCATTCTTGCCTTTCTTCTTCTTATCGACTTCATTTTTCAGCTGCTCCCCAATTTCTTTTTCAGGTATCACCTCTTTGGGGATTGGAGTGGGATCTTTCAGCACTTTCCCACTTCTCAAGGTCACAACATTCACTATTTCTTTGAGATTTCTCTCAGTATCATCTTGGAGAGTTCCTGGAATTCCCTTAGACAATATCGTAGCAATTTGTCCAGTTGCTTCTCTAGATTTCAAATTGCTGCCCCATGAGCATCTAACCTTCATCTATCTTGACAATGAATGCTTTCATCATATCTTCTAGACAAGGCTGATTGGATTGTTGAGGCTGAAATTGTTGCCTTTGCGGATTTTGGAAGCCTCGAGATTCTTCTCCCTGAAATCTTGGGTTGTTTTGTTGCCATACATTTACAGTATCCCCACATGAACTCCATGAAAAACCGAGGTGCTTCTGACCCATTGCATTGAAAATATAGTTCCACACTGTATTCACTTCTTCGGTTGAGGCTTTACACTCATTAGTAGGGTGTCCTCTTCCACAAATATCAAATGTTGTATGAGGTTCACTTTGTATCGAAGCTAAGGTCAGCCTCCGTATTTCTTTTGCCATTACATCAAGTTGTACCTGCACAGATATATTAGCATCAACTTGGTGAACTCCAGTTGATCTTCTTCTTTCAACACTCTCAGAAGGCCATTGGTTTGCGTCTTTAGACAACTCATCTAGAATTGTGGCTGTCTCCTCTGGAGTGTTCTTCATCAACGGGCATCCAGCTGCATTACTCAATGTTCTACATGAGGACGGTGTCAATCAATCCCAAAAAACCTAGAGTTGCATCTAGAGTTCAATTCTGCTATGTTGACACTTTCGAACTAATTCCTTAAACCTCTCCTAAGCTTCAAACACAGTTTCAGTATCTTTCTAGCAGAAGTTGTGGATTTCCCTTCTAAACATGCCCATCTTAGCTGAGGAGAAATATTTATCAAGGGATTTTCTGGTCATCTCCTCCCATGTTCTGAATGATCCTATTGCCAAGCTCCTAAGCCACTGCTTAGCATCATCTTTCAGTGTGAAGGGGAATGCCCTCCCTTAAGTACACTGCATCTTGTGATGCACCATTATATTGAAAGGTATTCATAATATCCTCGAAGTCCATAAGATGTGTGTTTGGGTCTTTGTTCGTCTTCCTTCTGAAGACACAGCAGTTTTGAAGGATTTGGAGCAACCCTTGCTTCAACTCAAAATTGTTAGCTGCAATTGGAGGTGGTCAAATACTTGATAATCCTTGGTTGTAGACAGGTCTAACATAATTACCAAGTGGTCTCCCAGCTTGGGGAGGTATATTTCCGAACTGGTTTGCACCCAAGGATTGATTTTGAGCAATTCTTCGAGCCCTCTGCTCTTCATGGACAAGTTGTGCATTTTGAAGAGCTGCTTCCTTAGCATCTGGTGCACCTTTTTCTCCTTGTTGGGATTCCTCTCTTGCAGCCAAATCCACATTATCATCATCTCCAGCCATAATTTCTTTAGTTGACGATCGCCCTTCTATATGTTCTCGAGGAGATTTCTTTCCTTCCTCATCTGTCACCGTTGTTTCTCGATTTCTGCTTCGTATTGTAGCACTTTCTTCCCAAAAGATCGAGTCATGCACCAATCTAACATATAGCGTGGACACAATAAAAGAACACCAAGTGTAAAAAGAGAAAAGTAAAATAAAGCAAAAAGAAAAATTCGTGAATTAGTACTAGAAACTATTTCAAACACTATTGATTGACAATCGCAGCAACGGTGCCAAAATTTGACGAGCGTAAAAAACACACTTAAATATGCTCGCTAGTCAAATCTAGTATAATATAATATCGTCTCCAAAGGAATTGGAGTTAAACTGTATTATCGTAATATGTAGCTATAGTGCTATCCAGGATAATCAACAGTTCAGAATTATATGATTCAAAACTAAAATTAACAAAGAATCTAAAGCTAATTAATGAATGATAATCCAAACAAAAGTAAGCAAGGAAGATATCAATGGGAGAAAATAGGGATTGATTGGATAGGTGCAAGATAAATCTCTGGGATTTATTGCTAGTTAATTCATTTCTAATGTTGAAGTGTGTCTCTCGAATTCACTCAATTATTAACTCAAACGTTTAGTAGAAACTCCTCTCTCGATTAAGTCTCAACCTCACAAGATGAACCACTTTAAGCTCGGTGAAGACATGCACGACTTCGTAGTGGATTGGTCATTAGGAGAATCTCTTTCCATTATCCTCCTAATTAGGCTTAATCAATGATTCAACTAGCTTCTTTCGATTACTAAGAAGAATTAATGAACCCAACCAACAAGATGATGCAAAGATATCACAAGTTATGGCTTTCTCGATTACATGAACGTGTGAATATAGATGCAACTATTAAAATTTCCAAAACGATTCAATATACAAAAACTAGAGTTATAATCCACAAACAAATATCAATACACTAAATCCATCAAACCTTAAGGGAACTACTCCATGGATATGTAGTAATTCATCACAAATATGTTTAAAGTAAAGAAAAACATTAAACGATCCAAACTCATGTGTTGAGTGAGGATTGGATGATGAATTCCTTGTGCTTTTGCTTCTTCTTCTCCTCCTTAGCCGCCTTAGGTCTTAGATGTGTCAAAAGTCCCTAAATAATGTTTTTCATGTATTTATACTAAGTAGGGTCGGCCCCCGACGAAAACACCTTTTCCTGCACGAAATAGGACTACTTTGTAAAATACGCGCAGGCGTGCCACATGGGGCGATGCACCATGTGGGGCATTAGTGGGTATATCCAAATAGCTGATTTTGACAGGCAGAAGGAATTTTGGGAAGCCACGGCGCGCCACAAGCCGCGGGTGTGTTGTTTCTTCAGAGTATGGATTTTTTTTTATATGCAGATGTGGTTTTTGACCCTCGAACGCGATGCCGGCTTAATCCCTTGGGCTTTTACTCAGACTTCAAAGCTCCACATCACTCAAATTCATTCCATAACATCTACATAGCTCGGAATAAAGTGCAATTAGTGCAAAACACTATCTACTAAAACTCAACACGAATAAAGTGCAGTAAATTAGAGTGAAATAAGAAATTAAAACACGAGATTATAGCCTACCATCAACAACAAATAAACATTACGAAACATAATAAGGATAAATAATGGAAAGCGAAGAAAAAACTAATACGAAACAAGTTTATTACATGAACTAATGTAGGAATTGTATCCATGGAAATAACATAAAGAAATAAATAAAAGAGAACCGCAATGATCATATACGGACAATGACCTATAAAACAAGGAAGAATAACACAACAAGAAGTGTTCCCACCAAAACTCTTTTCAACATGAGATAAACAACAAGAATCACACCGAGGTACCTTCTCGTGTTCAATAAGAATCACAACCGAGGTACCGTTTCGTGTATGTATCAAGAATCATAATTGAGGTATCGCCTCGTATTCGCAATTCACAATCTCAATCACAATCTTTTCTTATACCGCTGAGTGAGTCTTATATTTAAATAGTTAAAAAAAAATGTTGCCCGCAATGTCTACACACGCTTTATCCTACCATATGACGCCGCGTGGCTTCACGTAGTTCCCCTAAAAGCAACACGCACATAATCCCACCTTATACCGCCACATGAACATTAACCCCTACCTCGTTCCGCCGCATGCGCGTCAATATCACATCACAATAACTACTCGCACCACAAATGCCCATAAATCATAGCTTGCCAACAATCAACAGTATCAATGTTTCCACAATAATAGCCCATGACTACAACACTTACAAGAGTAACAACAAGCACAATGAATGTAAAATTCTCAACAAGAAAGACATCTCAACAATTAAAAACTTCGCATCAATGTGATATGACTTTCACAACTTCAACACCAATAACTCAACAATGAGAAATATAATGTGTAACCACGAAATAAATACAAATAACTCATAATGAAGAGATAACATGATTTCATGAAAGAGATAACTTGTAACAATGACTTCAAATAATGATAATCCACAATAAAAGAGGTAATTATGTACAATGACTTCAAATAATGATAGTCAACAATGAAAGATATAACACGTAACATTAAAAGGGGCAAAAAGTTCAACTAAAGCATGACGACAATTTATCGAGTAGATAGTTGAACAAGTGTAAAACAAATAATTTAAGGCAGGGATAGACTAAGAAAAGTAAGAATATATTGACTATGAGAATTTAGAAGATGATATGACACTTCAATTGATGAATGGAAAGAATCTAAGTAGCCTAAATTGGTCAAATACCACGTACAACTTGTGTACCCACTCGTAACTTTGCGTGCACAGCTTTCACATAGCACAAATGAATCAATGAATACCAATCCTAAGGGGTAGTTTCCCCCATAAAATGTTACGCAAGATACTTACCTCAACTAGGCCAATTCACTTATCGGGCGATTAATGCATGGAAAGAGTCTAAGTAGCCTAAACCGTTCAAATACCACGTAAAACCTGTGTACCCACTCATCACTTTCCGTACACAGCTTTCACATAGCACAAATGAATCAATCAATACCAATCCTAAGGGGTATTTCCCCCACACAAAGTTAGCAAGATACTTACCTCAACTAGGCCAATTCACTTATCGGGCGATTAATGCATGGAAAGAGTCTAAGTAGCCTAAACCGTTCAAATACCACATAAAATCTGTGCACCCACTCGTCACTTTGTGTACACAGCTTTCACATAGCACAAATGAATCAATCAATACCGATCCTAAGGTATATCTCCCCCACAAAGTTAGGCAAGATACTTACCTCAACTAGGCCAATTCAACTATCGGAAATAGCCTTTCCCCTAAAAGTCGCCTCCACATGGTTCAAATCTAACCAAAATTGACTTAATATCATCGGACAATGCAGGGGAAATCGTTTACAATTGACAAATACATATCACACTTTTTCAAAAAAGTCAACAAAAGTCAACCCGAGCTCGCCTAGTCAAAATTCGAGTCCAAATCGACTCTCAAAACTCAAATTCTTATTTTTCAAAAACTTGATAAATTTTCACAAATTTTCACTTTGATTCACATTATTTTGATGTTAACATCTAAGATATGTTCGTTGTAATATGATAGAAATAGATTAGAATCACTTACACAAAGTTTGTAGACAAAAACCCATCTCCAAATAGTTTCGTACCGAATCTAGGGTTCTCAAATGAGAGAATGAGATGAAATCCCGACTTCCACCCTTATGCTCAACTGTACTTATCGCAATTGTGACATGGGTTCGCAATTGCCAACCCTCGCAGTTTCTAAGAAAGTCTCGCAATTGCGGCACTGACAGAGTTAGGGAACTTATCGCAAATGCGAAGATGGGTTCCCATCACAAAAGTGATAAAGACTGTCGCAAATTCGAACCTAACCCAGCCCAAGATTTATTCGCTAATGCGACCCAGGCATCGAAATTGTTATTCCTGTGGTTTCCCTGTTAAGGTCGCAAATGCGACCCTGGTGTTCGCATTTCCAACTCCAGAGGCACCAGACACCAGATTTTGCACTTTTCAATTCAAAACTTTTAGAAAGAAGTCTGAAACTCATCAGAGCCAACCAAACATCCACATAGGTCTAAAAATATCATATGAACTCACTCATGCGATCAAAAAACACATATAACATCTAAAACTATGAATCGAACACTAAAATGCATAAGTTTCAAAGTAAAGTTCAAGAATCTCTATAATTACAACTAAACGTCTAAATCCTATCAAACCAACTCCAAATGATATCAAATCTTCAAACGAGTTCTAAATAGCATAACAGACCTATTCCAAGTCCCAAAATCAAAATTCCGAACTCAATAACTAAAAGCCAACGTACGGTCAAACTTTTTAACTTCAAATTGCCAAATGTCAGCAAAACAATATAAATCAATATACGGTCTTCCAAAATTAATTCCAAGCATACGCCCAAGTCCGAAATCACGATACGAAGATATCAGAGTCATCTAAACACCATTTAGGGTTTTTTTCACAAAAGTCAACATTTGATCAATATTTTTAATCTAAACTTCCAAGTCAAGAATCAAGGGGTCCGAATCAATTACACAAAATGACCGGTCCATTTTTTACACTTGTGTGGTGATTTATGACTTGTATGCAAAAATTTGGGCCATTCCGAGTTGGTTAGAGGTGGTTCATCGTGTGTTTGGAATTTGGGAGTTTGATTAGTTCATTATGTTTGAATTGGAGTTTGATTTGTGGTTTTGGTGTTGCTTTGTGTGATTTGAAGCCTCGAGTAGATCCGTGTTATGTGTAGGGACTGGTCGGTGTGATTAGACGAGGTCCCGAGGGGCTCAATTTTATTTTGGATAGGTTCCGACCCATTTCGATGTTTCTTGGACGGTCTGGTGCTGGTGCATCATACCTATAAAGTGAGGTGCGCATATGCGATGTCGACCATGTGAGGGAGAAGTGCGCACATGCGAAGGAGGGCCTGGGACTGGAACTCCCCAAATGCGCAAGGGTGGTCGCTCCTTCGGAGGGCGCTTCTGCCTCGTTTAGTCGCACATGCGAAGCCGTAGATGCGAGCTATGTGCGTATGTGTGGAAGGTCAACACTTTAAGGGAAGCTTGCAGAAGCGAGACTTGGGTCGTAGATGTGAATTCGTAGAAGTATAAGTTGGATCTCAAATGTGAGATCACGTGCCGAATATTTTAATCCAAGATTTGGCTTCATTTATCATAATTTGAGATTGGAAGCTCGGATTGGGGCAATTGTTTTGGTGGTTTTTACCCACTTGGATTGGGTAACTGTTCTTAATTCAGTTTTGATTATTATTTGTGATCCTATCATTGATTTTTTCTTTTGGTTTATGATATCTAAGGCAGAAAATTGGGATTTTTGTAAGAAATTTTGGAGAATGAACATATGAGATCTAAACCCAGATTTGGAGGCGTATTTGAATGAAACTTGTATACTTGGAGTCGTATTCGAATGGATAGTCGAGATTCATGACTTTTTTAAGATTCTGTGAATCACGGATTGACTTTTTGGATGACTTTGTGCAATTTGATGAAGACCGAAGCTTTATTATTTTGAATCGATTCCAATAGCCTTTTTTTACGTTATTGAGTTATTTTTGCCTACAGAGGCCAAGGGATTATTAGAGTATTTATTCTTGTGCTTTAAGGTAGGTATCTTTCCTAGGCTTGACTTGAGGGTATTTCTCAGTAGACTACGATGGTGGCTATATGTTGGGGTTAACACGCCTACGAGGTGAGGAGCGCATATGTGTAACCCGTGGTTATTCGTGATCTGGTTAGACTTTAGGTTATTATGTGCCTTGTGTTTCTATCATTCCTCCTTGTTACCGTGTTTTCTCTACTTGTTTAACTACTTGAGCTATTACTCATGCTAGAAATCGTACATAGGCTATGTGCTTATCTGTTTGAGACATGATAGGGCTATTTTGCTATGTTGAGCTAGTTGCCTTGATTGTAGTCATATATTTCAGTCATGATATCATATCTGCATGTAATATCACCATCTTTGTGTACTTCTTACATGTTATCTCACATGTTATTAGTGTCCTTACTTGTGTGACACGGGTCTTAGTGGTTTTGTGCCACATTAGTGTAATTTGTTCGGTACCTTGATATCGGATACTGCGAGATGTTGGCATATTGAGATTTCAATGGATTAATGACTGAAATTGGGCCATAGAGTTGTATTAGTATTAATAGTGAGTTGATGCGTATGGTAGGCCCCGTATTAGGCTGAGTGGTATTGATAGTGAAGTGATGCGTGTGCTTGGCTATTTGGGTTGGGTTATGATGGTCGTTGACTTTTGATCCAATAGTTCTTGGAGGATCAGCCCCTCTAGAGTAAGGTGAAAAACCATGTTACTTTGGGCCCTATCAGTGCAGGCACATGGTATGTGCTTAGTGAGGAGCTTTATGTAGTCGTTGATTTTGGCATGAATACTTGCGATGCAAGCATAGAGTCGTATCTTTCTCATGCTAATTGATACTTTATATCTTAAAATTGATGCATTAAACTGATTTGTTTGGAAAGCATGCTTATTTTCCTATTAATGCGATTAAGTAGAACTTGCTATTCTTGAGCTGCTTTTCCTTTTGCTATTATCATTACGTTGTTATTTTTATTTTTTTACTGTTGAAAGTGAGTAGCAGACTTTGCCAATTTCTCCATTATTTTAAATTCGAGGTTAGGCTTTCTACTTATAAAGTACACGGGGTTGTTGAACTCATATTACACTCTACACTTTATGTGCATATTTAGGTACTACTGATAGAGTTGATTGCTAGAGAGTCGTATCAGTACCTGTTGGAGATTTCAAGGTAGCTTTGTTATTCTATTTGCAGGCCTCAGAGTCTCTTTCCTTACTTTTGTTATTACTGTTTATGTTCTTGAAATAGTATTGTATTGTTATTCATACCATTGTACTTACTTCTGCTATAGAGCTCCTGTACTTATTGACAGCAGGTTCTGGGATGGTATTTCAGATGCATCGCTATTTGGCTATAGTTATTTATCTTATTTTGCTTTATAGATTATCTCTTACTGTTATTGAAGTTTACTTCTGAATAATGGATGTTGGCTTGCCTAGAAATTGGTGTTAGGAAACCTCACAGCTCTGGTGGAATTCTGGGTCGTGACTATTCCAAAAGAGTGGGTTGAAGAAAATGACATAGGCTCAAAAGGGGTGACGAAGGGTATAAAGTGTTTGGGTAGTAAAAAAAGGGCCTCCCAGCCGTGAAAATGCCAAACATATTATCTGTTCGCAATCTCAGCATTAATGGACATGTCCGCCTTCTGGGTCTTTTATAGTAAAAAATTCTAAATTATTTGATCGTGATGTGTCGTGGTCGA
>MCJB01048703.1:36140-50983 GCA_002018475.1 Nicotiana obtusifolia
TGTCGTGGTCGAATGACACTTTCCATCCATTAGTGCCAAACATTCGACCATGCTTCAAGTGATTCAACATCCTTTAGCCTGATCTTCACAATGATTTGAAGGTAAAGATCCTTCACCTCCACGAGTATGACTATTTTTGTTCCACGTGAATTTGACTCGGATTTATTTTTAAAGTGTTTCTACTCTTTATTCAATCTCAAAATTTTCTTTTTTCTCGGTCATCCTATTCAATCCTAAATCGATTCTCTAAAATATGGCTAAAAATTTTGCATGCATGTCATGTCACTAGAGCTAGCATGAAAAGAACTAAGCACAGAATTACACAAACTGATAAACTACACTTCATTGAATAAAGGATAGAAGTGTTTGACAACAAGACGAACAAGCCAAAGTTTGAGTTACAACCATGAGATAACCAAGATCAATACAAAACAAAGGAACAAAGAAGACTCACAAACATATTGAATAAAGGAGTATAAGGGTTTGTCTCAACAAAATAAACAAATTTTTATCACAACCTTCAAGTACCCAAGATAATAAAAATAACGTCAAAATTTAATCTCATTAACTTTAGTCAGCAAGTTCCTAACCCCTTTGATCGACTCGTCTTCATCATTGCCTGCTAGATTCAGGATAGATGAAATATTACATTTCATATCAACCGACTTTCCAAAGTTCTTGGGAGGACTCTCATACTCCATGTCACCACATACTATTCCCACAATGTACACATCATCATATGCAGGTAAAGGAGTATGCATGATATTCAGGGTGTTAATGTCCTAAACCACAATTCATTTTTCCTGAATCATCCTTTTGATTTCTCATTTCAAATCCCGACAGCTCTCAACACTGTGCCCTTGGTCATTGGAATGATATTTACACTGATTAGAAGCATCAAAGCTTCTTGCACGTGGGTCCTTGTAATTTCGAGAGATCGGTGCGATCATGCCACAATGCTTTAATTTCTCAAATGATCTTGTGTAGGACTCGCTTATCGAGGTAAAATTATCTTTCAGCCTCTGCTTCCTTTCACACTCCTGCCTTGGATATGGGTTATAGGGTGCTAGAAACTCTTGTGGAGGCTAGCGAGGATTTAGTAGTGCTGGCGTCCTCCCTCGGGAGTACTTCGTGGTTGGGCATATGACTGTTCATTATGGAAAACATACTGAGGTGGAGCAACAGAGTATTGTGGGTTTTAAGGCGCTAAGTAGTGCTTAGCAGAATCATAGGAAACCTGATGAGGCTGCCCATGTCATCGAGATGTTCCCCCCCTAGGATCTCCTTCTGACTCTGAGGCCGTTATGGGCCTCTTCATCCTACTTCACCATGTCACTAAAATTACCGATCCCTTCTGGATTGCCTGAGTTGTTTCTTTGAGAGCCGCATGACTTATAATTTTTCTTGTCTTGATGCTATTTTCTATAATTTCTCCAACCTTGATTGCTTTCGAAAAAGTTTTACCTATTGCGGACATCTTATATTGAAAAGAATCAGTCTCTTGAGCCTAAAGGAGATAATGATAAATTCATGGTAATCCATTGGCTGCTTAACTGTAGCCGCTTGCGTTCTCCATTTAATGGCATATTTCCTAAAAATTTTAGTTGGTGTCTTCTTCATATCTAAAAGGGAAATGCGGTCTGCGGTGATTTGTATATTATACTGAAACTATTTAATAAAGTCCTGGGCCATGTCATCCCAAACAGGCTAATGAGAGGTTTCTTAATCAGTAAACCATTCAAAGGCTGCTCCCGCATAACTCTTCCTTTCCTCTCGTGCTTCTTAGCTCATTGCAATACCTTTTCAAGTGGGTTATGGGGTCGTCATGTCCCTCATACTTTTCAAACATGGGGGTCTTGAAACCAGGTGGAAAGAGGACATTGGGGAATATACATAGATCCTTGAAGGCAATACTTTTCTGACTATCCAACTCTTGCATGTTTTTCAGATGCCACTATAACTTTTCAATTTTTGGGCCATTCCTCCATGTGCCGGGCAAGCTTCTCAGTCTTTGTAGGAAAATCAAATAGGTACGATTGGTACTCAGGAGAGTGGCACTGTTCTTGCTGGGTAGTGAACTATAATTCATAATTCTTTCTCTATATCACTATTGGCTGTGAAATAGTGTAGATATGCATAACAATAGAGGTTTCGTGATTGGTTCTCAATGGCATACCTTGAGAGCGCACAGTAGAAGTCCCATCCAAATTCTTGTAGTTAGGATAAGTACTTTCCCCAGGTAGGTAAAATAAATTAGATAACGAGACCTGTGTGGTGGTCATAAGGAAGGGTGTGACCTTTGTGGAACTAGGCTTAGACAAGAGCGGCTCTTGGCTATTGGCCCACAATTGATACACTTCAGTCGTTCGCTCTTTCATCATCCTATTTTCCTCAAGCACAACAAACTCTTGCTGAACCATTTGAACCTGAGTCTCGTGAGCACTTGGACGGCTTCGATGGTCATTGTCCTTTTTCCCTTGGATATTGTGTTGCCGTATTACCACAAACCAACCACTGCCAACTTACTTTTCAATTAAAAAAAAAAGACATATTATAGTGCGCTTAACTGCTTCTTATTGTTATCACAATTATTTTTCAAAAATAGTTCGATCTAACAAAATATGTATTGCCTACATATCATGTGGAGACATGAATCATATCTTTACTTAGTTCGAGAATATTCAAAAGTATATAAAGTAACTCTTTCCTTTTACTTTTATAACAATAAGAACGTGAAAGCTCCTACCAAGCAAAATATTGGATTTTGATTTTCTTTTCTTTGAATTTCCCAAAGAAAACACTTCTAAAGAAGAAAGAGCATATTTTTTAACATTTGAATTTGATGTCTCAAAAAAAGGACTTTAAAAGAAAAATATTTTATGAATTTTGTATCCGACGTCTCAGAAAAAGACTTATAAAGAAGAAAAAAAAAGGAAAATATTTTCTCTCTCTTTTTTTGGGAATGATCTTTTTTCTGAAGGTCTTTTGTCAATTATGGCCCAAGTGGCTAGGTTTGACTGATTCGTCTAACTAAGGACGAGCAAAATCAGATATGTGACAGGTTGCCTACGTATCTTGCCATAAGATAAACAATCAGGTACACGTAGCTCGTGTAAACAACCCTTCTAAGGTGAAGAAAATCTCTTAGAAGTTTGCGAGAATAGTTACCCTCTATCTTGGAGAAGGATTTGAGGATGAATGGGAGCTAACAACCCAACATAAGAAAAAATTACTATTATTAAGAAAATAACCTTTTACTATCGATGAATGTTTTGAGGCTCTCTTGGCAAAAAGGTCCAGACAGGAGGACAAAACTTGTCAATAGAGACACAATTGGACAATCTGGCAATTTTTACAAAAACGGCCCTTTGGCGCTAGGAAAGAAGATTTTGCGGCTTTCTTGTTAAAACAGCCGGACGCGGGGATAATACTGGACAACAAAAATAACACTACAGAGACACCTACATTTTGTTTTTGAATTATTTGAAATTTTGGGGCCAGACCTGAGGAGGGTTGCCTACGTATCACACCGGATGTGAGAGTCAGACCCGCGTAAGTCAGCCAAAAGCAGGTAAAAATTTGAAATTTCAACGTATTTTTCAAAACCTTTTGAGTAAAAATTAACACACTTTGGTTTTTCAAATACTAGAATTTTTATGGAAACCAAGTGAATCCCACTCTCTTATTTTCTCTTTCTGCAATGACCCGACCAGTCGTTTTGAGTATTTCCGCTCCTTTCACCTATTTGAAGTCTTTAATAGCTTCATATGATGGATTGTGACGTGTGTGAATTGTCGGTTTTGATTTTCAGATGTTTTGGGATTAGTTTGGAAGAATGAATTTCATGTTGGAAGCTTAAATGAGAAAGGTTGACCGGTGTTTGACCTTTGAGCAAACGACTTCGGAATGAAGTTTTGATGGTTCCAATAGCTCCCTATAGTGATTTCGGACTTAGGAGTGTGTTTGTATATTTATTTGAAAGTCTGTAGTTAAATTAGGCTTGAAATGGCGAAAATAGGAAATGGAAAGTTGGAAGTTTGACCGTGGGGTTGACTTTTTCAAATTGAGGTCGGAATCTGATTCCGGAAATTGGAACAACTTCGTTATGTCATTTATGACTTTTATGCAAAATTTGAGTTCATTCCGGGTTGATTTGCAATGTTTCGGCACGAGTTATGAAAGTTTAAAAGTCCAAAGTTCATCAAGTTCGAGTTGAGGTACGATTCATCGTTTTGATGTGTTATATGTGATTTGAGGCCTCGAATAGGTCCGTAATTGATGTGCCGGGTAATTTCGGCACATTTTGATACTACTTGCTTAGATTTTAACTTGTTTTACGTGCAAATTCCATCGATACTTATGTAATTTTAGTGTATTTGCAGTACATCAAGTGTAAAGATCCAAAAGCACGGAAAAGAGCTCGAAAAGCCAACTGAAGACAAGAAAAGAATCCAACAGCATCGCAGATGTGAATATGCGGTCGCAAACAGCATATGCGAGCCGCATATTTCACAATCAAATCGCAAACGAGGACAGAACTCTGGACACTTATTCATGTTGAGAATGCAGTCGCATATGCGACCGCAAAACTGGAATGCGAACCGCAAACTTGCACTGTGGAATCGCAAACGCAAGCAGAGTTTTTGGGTGAAAATCAGGGTGAAGAATGCGATCGCATTTCGCGAGCGCATAATCGATATGCGAACCGCAATTACAGCATGCGATGAAGGCAAAATCCTTGGGTTAGAAATGCGACGGAGGAAGAAGATTTGCGGACCACATTTCTGTTTTGCGACAGAAATGCGGTCCGCATTATTAACAGCAGGGGCAAATTAGTCCGATCTTCGCCTCGGTTTTTGGGCCTCTATAAATAGGTTTAATACGGTTTTGTGAGGGATATCTTGTCAGAATTGAAAGTACAAAGTACACGGCTTAGACTAGTTTGAATTCTTGGAAGCTTTTTGGATCAATTACCTTCTATTTTGTAAGATGATGACAATTACTATTTTTTCTCATTCAATTTTCAGCATGAGTAGCTAATTCTAAACGCTAAGGTTGTGAACCCTAGATGGGTATGATGTTATGGAGATTTTGATATTTAATATGGTTTCAACGGATGATTGATATTTATTTTGCTTCTTGTTCTTCAAAAAGATTGTAAGTGGTTGCAAACATTGACAAACACCATTTAATTTTATCTTTGCTTGGGAAAGTGGGATAGAATTTGGTAGAAGTAAGTAACAAAGACTCAAGGCTTTAAATCTTGTTTAATAAAATCGCTTAGGAATAAGTGGGTTTAAATATTAATTGATTGTTCTTAATCACAACTCTTTTGTATTTGGGAAAACATAAAGAGAACATATTGTCCAACTATTGGAAAATATTGGATAGTAAATTAGGCATCAATTGCATATCAAGAAAATCTTCCGTTGGAATTATACAATATTAATATCAATAGCTTTATACTACATTAAGGGGAACACAACCTTGGTCTCTTTAATTCATATTATTTTCATTCACAATATTGCAATCAGTCTTCTTTTAAACTTAAATTCAATACACTTTTCTATTACAATTACTTGATAGGATTACGACTTAGTTGAGTATTACACTAATTGGATAAACATTTCACACCTATTCCCTGTGGGATTCAACCCCAACAAGGTTGGGTTATTATATTTGACACCGACCGCTTACACTATTCTTAAGGATTTGAGCGTATCAAATTTTGGCGCCGTTGCCGGGGAATACGGTTCTGAAATTACTAATTAGTATATACTTTACTATACGTCTAATTCTACTCTATTACACGTTGTCTGTTGTGTTTGGTGTAGACAGGGAGATATGTCAGACCATGAAGATGATGTGGAGATACAGGAGGAAGGAAATCATTTTACAGACATTGAGGAGTATATTGAGGATACAAACGCGATTGTACCTCCTGCTATTGGTGCTGCTACCTTTAAAGTGGAACATGGATTAAATTCTGATGCTGAAAGCGGAGGGATTTTTCAAAAATTCCACCGATGATGATCCAACACAACACCTCAGAAATTTCTTGGGTGTTTGTGCGATGCATAAGCAGAATCATGTCTCCGACGATGCCCTGAGGTTGAGATGCTTTAAGTGTTCTCTAGCTGGGGATGCGAGGAAATGGCTCCAGAATCATCCTCCAAATTCTATACGTTCATGGCCTGAACTTGTCCGAGCTTTCTTGTCGAAATGGTTTCCACAAAGCAAGAAGTCTGAGCTCAGGGACAAGATTTTCTTCTTTAAGCAACTACCAGGCGAACAGCTACATGAAGCGTGGGATCGCTTTAAATTATACTCGGTGAGGTCCCCAAACCATGGCTTTCCAGATTCCATCTTGTTGGAAAAATTTTACATGGGTTTGGATCCTATGAACCAATCAATAGCGAAGAATGCAGCAACTGGATCTTTTATGGACAAATCCTTCGCTTGGGTGACTCAAATCTTAGATAAAATGGCAAAACACAACCAAGCTTGGCATTCTGAAGACTCTACAAGTGGAATTGCAATTGGCTCTCCTTCTATGAACAACTTGATCAAAGAAAATCAAGAGCGAGACCAAGTAATTGCAGAACTTGCTACAAATGTCAATGTGTTGACAAAGCTTTTCACGAAAAATCAGAAGAAGAAGGTGAATGTGGTTGAGAATGTGCACCCGGTACAAAATGAAGATTATGAAGAGGCAAACTACGTCAATAATTCTCAAGGAGGATACCAAAGGCAGCATTACCAAGGTCAACGCTCTCAAAATCAATGGAGACCAAACCCGCAAGGGCAAGGTCACCATCAACGGCGAAACGGCCAAAGTGGTTCTAACCAAGGAAACTGGAACAGCAATAACAACTTTTCAAATCGAAGTTCCAATCCTTATGTTCCCCCAAAGGGTCAGTATTCAAATCAAGGTTCTTCTAGTGAGTCTAAATTGGAGAGCATGCTTGAAAGGATACTACAAAACCAAGAAAAGTCTGATAATTCCATGAGGAACATGACTGAGTTGGTTGGCTCTCACACTGCGGCGATTCAAAAACTAGAATTGCAAATGAGAGATCTTTCTTGTGAGCAACATCCATAGCAGAAGGGAACACTCCCTAGTGATACTATTGCAAATCCAAACGGAAGTGGGAGTGGCCCAACTTCCCATATCATGGCTATCACTACCAGGAGTGGGAAAATACTACAAGGAAAGAATGAGCAAGCAGTTGATGTGGAAGAACTTGAAAAAAAAGTCGAGGTTGAAGAGCCCAATGCTGCTGAGGTAAAGAAAACTCCAGAGGTTGTGCAAATCCGAGATGAGACCCGAGAAGGGATGAAGGAAAAGGCAGAAGAAACATCAAACATTCTTCCGCCGATTCCTAGACCCCCTCCTCCTTTCCCTCAGAGACTTGCAAGAAGAGTTGACGATAGCAAGTTCGAGAAATTCTATGATATTCTCAAATAATTATCTGTGAATATACCGTTCTTGGAGGCTTTTCAGGAAATGCCCGATTTTGCTAAGTATCTAAAAGATTTGATCACAAAGAAGAGAACCACCAAGAATGAGGTGGTGAATATGACTCACCTGGTTAGCTCTATTATTGCTACAAATCCTATTGAGAAGAAAGAGGACCCGGGAGCATTTACTAGTCCGTGCACTATTGGAGTGCGCGATTTTGCAAAGGCACTTTGTGACAATGGGGCCAGCATAAATTTAATGCCGCTTGCCATCTACAAACAAGCGGGATTAGGAATGCCAAGGCCGACGAGCATGAGGTTGAAAATGGCTGACCGTTCAATCAAGAGACCAGTTGGTATTGTTGATGATGTGATTGTGAAAGTTGGGAAATTTCATATACTAGCTGATTTTGTAATTCTTGACTGCACTGTGGACAAGGAAATCCCTATCATATTGGGAAGACCATTTTTAGCTACTGGAAGAGCCCTTATGGATTCGGAACATAATGAAATTAAATTCCGAGTGAACAACGAAGAAGTTACATTCCATGCTAGCAAGGGTATGAAGCTGCCAAATGAGTACGAGAGCATTTCAGTGATTGGTATTGTTGATGAAGTAGATGATGCTGTTGAGATGAAGATGGAAGAACAATGCTTAGGTGAAGCATTGGCAGCTATCCTGGTTAACTTCGATGGCGATGATATGGATGGCTTTATGGAGTCAGTGAATGCTTTGGAGGGGCGTGGTTCTTACTCATACACTCCACCAAAGCTTTCCCTTGATTTGTAGAATAGAGCTACACCTCCTGCAAAGCGTCTATTATTGAGCCACCGCAACTCGGGCTCAAATCACTCCCTCCGCATTTGAGGTATAAATTTCTTGGCTTAAATAATACTTTACCTGTAATTGTTTCTTCGTTGTTGAATGATGTGCAGGTGGACCAGTTGCTGAAAGTTTTGAAGGAGCATAGACAAGCCATTGGTTGGACAATTGCGGACATTCGGGGGATCCCTGCTGGAATTTGTAAGCATAATATTCAGTTAGAAAGTGGAACCAAACCTAGTGTGGAACATCAGCGACGGTTGAACCTGTCAATGCAGGAAGTAGTTAAGAAGGAAATAATCAAATGGCTGGACGCTGGGGTAGTTTATCCAATTGCTGATAGTTCATGGGTGAGCCCGGTGCAATGCGTGCCGAAGAAGAGAGGCATGACTGTAATCACAAATGACAAGAACAAGCTTATTCCAACAAGAACAGTAACCGGATGGAGGGTATGCATGGACTATAGGAAACTAAATAGTTCCACATGCAAGGACCATTTCCCTATGCCTTTTATTGATCAAATGCTTGATCGGCTAGCGGGAAAGTCCTTTTATTATTTCCTTGATGGATACTCCGGTTATAATCAGATCAACATAGCTTTGGAGGACCAGGAGAAGACAACATTCACATGCCCATATGGAACATTTGCTTTTAGCCGGATGCCATTCAGCCTATGCAACGCTCCGGCTACCTTCCAGAGATGCATGATGTCTATCTTCTATGATATGGTAGAGGACTTTCTTGAGGTTTTTATGGATGATTTTTCGGTAGTAGGTGAGACTTTTGAGCATTTCCTGAAGAATCTCAAACAAGTGCTCAAGCGATGCGAAGAGACAAACCTTGTGCTAAATTGGGAAAAATGCCTCTTCATGGTGGATGAAGGTATTGTTCTGGGACGTAAAATCTCAAGGCGTGGCATAGAGGTAGATAAAGCTAAAATAGAAATCATCTCTAAGCTCCCTCCACCCACGTCCGTCAAAGGTGTCTGTAGTTTTTTGGGGCATGCCGGATTCTACAGGCATTTCATTAAGGATTTTTCAAAGATTGCAAATCCTATGTGTAAACTCCTGGAGAAGGATGCCAAGTTCGTCTTCGATGACAAATGCCTCAAAGCTTTTGAGGAACTGAAGGAAAAGCTCGCCGCGGTACCCATTATTGTAACACCTGATTGGTCACTTCCTTTCGAACTTATGTGTGACGACAGTGGTGTAGCTATTGGAGTGATGCTGGGCCAACGACACAATAAAGTTCTGCACCCAATCTACTATGCTAGCAAAACACTTAATTGGGCACAAATAAATTACACAGTAACCGAGCAAGAATTGTTGGCCATTGTTTATGCTTTCGAGAAGTTCCGTGCGTATCTGTTGGGCTCCAAAGTAATTTTGTACACTGATCATGCAGCTCTCCGCTATCTGATGGCGAAGAAAGATGCAAAGCCGCGGCTAATTCGATGGGTTTTACTGCTACAAGAGTTCGATTTTGAAGTGATGGATCGAAAAGGAACACAGTTGTTGGAAAACGCATTGATGAAACCTTAACTAATGAATTTGCGTCTTGTTGTAGGTTTTGATAATCGACAAACCATCATTGACAAACTGTCGAGATTGCTATGGACTTTGTTGGGACTACAAGTCAAGCTTTCAAGATGCTGATATACAAGTCGATGAATGGAACAAGTTGTTAAAGCAAAATGATTGAAGACCGAAGACGTTGTCTTAAGTCTTAATTTTGTTTTGAGTTTTAATGTGATCTTGAATCAACTCTCGTTTTTAAGAACTTGGCTCAAAGTCTAAAAATGATTTCATAATGTTAAAATCAACTTTGAAACTCTTTTAAAACAATCAAATTGTTGGGTATCAGTCCAACAATCGATTGTCTAGAGGTGACAATCGATTGTGGGATAAATACTGGACAACAATCGATTGTCTAGAGGTGACAATCAATTGTTGAACTCCAGTGAGGTCCAACAGTCGATTGTCCAATCTTGACAATCGATTGTTGAGTTCCAGTAACTTTAACAATCGATTGTCAATAGTAAACAATCGATTGTCAATGTTACCGTTGGAGCCCAACGGCTAGTTTTTTATGACAATCGATTGTCTATATGTAACAATCGATTGTTGGCAACGGACAGAACATTTTTTGTCCCCTAAACTCTTGTTTATTGAAATGGGAGCCTTGCCATCATACCCAACGGTAACATGAGGCTTTTGGGTTATAAATAGAACCCTTCAAGCCTCATTTGAAATACAACACTTATTCAAAATCATAAGATTACATTGCTTCAAGTTTACATAATTATTCAAGCTATTTTTTGAGCCATTTCTTGAAGAAGAGAGTTGTGTTCTTGTGCTTAAATTTTTTCACTCCATCTACTCTTTTGAGAGAATATTTTTTGAGTGATCTTTGTGTTGTCCTACACCTTTGGGAGGTTGTCCCTTGTTGTAGTAAGGAAGAGATTCTTCCTTGTTGTTGACGAAGCTTGTGTGATTCAAGTGTTCGTGTCTTGTTGTTGACGAAGCTTGTGCGACTCAAGCATTCGTGTTGTAAACGGTTTGTTAGGCACTCGGAAGCTTAACGGAGATAGTGAAATACTCAAGTGAGTCTCTTGAGGAGTGGACTAGCTACAAGTTGTAGTGAACCACTATACATCGGTGTGTACGTTCTAATTTTAATTCCGCACTTTATTCCTCGCTCTTTCATTTTCGCATTTACGCCTTTAATTCTACATTTATATTGCGAAAATGTTATAACGTTCCTTATGACGCTATTCACCCCCCCTCTAGCGTTAAGCGTATTTTCTAACAACTGATATCAGAGCCTAATTCTCTTCAAGCCTTAACCGGTTGAGAAAAATATAATGGCTTCTAAAAATTTGTACGCAGGAATAGGTGAAGGACAATCCACGTCGAGACCACCTCTCTTCGATGGGACAAACTACACCTATTGGAAGGAACGTATGAGGATATATGTACGAGCAACCAACTTTAAATTGTGGCAAATCATAGAAAACAGTGAGGAACCAATCACCAAGAAGGTTGGTGAGGTGATAAGTCCTAAATCGGAAAAGGAATACTCCGATGAAGACATCAAGAAAGTTGAAGCATATGCACGGGCTGTCAACATACTCTATTGTGCAGTAAATCCGGATGACTACCGGAAAATTTCAAGATGCAAAACTGCCAAGGAGATGTGGGATAAACTGGAAATCACCTACGAAGGTACGTCCTAAGTCCGAAAGGCTAAAATTGATCTTCTAACATATGAGTATGAACTTTTCAGGATGAAGGAAGACGAAAAGATTGAGAAAACCTTTGAACGGCTTTCGAACATTATAAATGATCTTGATGCTCTTGGAAAAATCTTTTCCGAAGAAGAGCTTGTGAGGAAAATACTACAAAGTCTAAAACCGGAGTGGCAATCTAAAGTTGATGCAATCCAAGAAGCCGCCACCTCAACCAAGATCACTTATGATGGACTAAGAGGTAACCTTATCACCTATGAAACTACTCACTTTAACAAACCTATTGTCTTTGATGATGATAAGAAAAAGAAGAGCTTGGCACTTAAGTCATCAACCTCAAGAGAGGAAACCAAGGAGGCCAAAGACTCTAGCAGTGATGACGAAGAATACGGCTTGGTAATCAAAAAGTTCCAAAAATTCATGAGAAGGGAACAAGAAAAGTAGACCAAGAAACAAGCACCTCCAAAGTGCTACGGTTGTGGAGAAGTTGGGCATATCAAATCGTATTGCCCAAAAGCCAAAACTGAGAAGAAAAAGCCCCACAAGAAGCAAAGTGCTTTCATGTCTTGGGAAGAAGATGACTACGGCAACGAGTCAAGCGATGGAGAGGAAGTCGCAAATCTTTATCTCATGGCCATTGAGGGTACTCCTAAAGAAGATGAAGAGGTTAGTACTAAACTCCCTAAAGACTCTTATACCTTGGTAGAATTACAAAAAGCTCTTGAAGAACTTTATGACGAATTTGTCGGCATTAAAAATAAAAGTAAAACTTTGAAGAAAGAACTCTTAGACTCCGAAAAAGAGTTAGAAAAATTGACTAAGGATAATGAGAAACTAAAAGAAGAGAACAAATTTTTTGGAAGAAGGAGTGCCGATAAACCCGAAAGTTCAAGTAGTTCTTGTAATTCTTGCAAATCCCTTAAGGCTCAAGTGGAAAAGTTAGAAGCATCTCTTAATAAATTCAATAAGCCTCAAAAGGATTTGAACCTTATTTTTGATCATGTTCATGTTGCCAAAGAAGGAATAGGCTTCAAGAAAAATAAGGGCAAAGTCGAGAGACAACCTAGTAAGGATAAAACTAGGAATAGACCACCTAGAAAGAAAAACACTAGGTTTAAAAATCAAACCACTAAAAAGCCTATAAACAACAATGTTAGGAGAAATGATGTAGCACAACCTAGGAAAAATTTCTATAAACCTAGTGAATACTACTCCCCTAGATATATGTGGAATCCTAATGTTGTTTGTCACTATTGTAATAAAATAGGCCACATAGCACCGGCATGCTACTCTAGGCATAGACACTTTACCCAAAGTGATACATATTATTATGCCACTAACCCAAAAGGACCCAAAAGCACTTGGGTACCTAAATCCTATCATTAATTTGATTGCAGGTGTGCTTGAAGGCATCAAATGTACTTTGGTACCTTGATAGCGGATGCTCCAAGCACATGACCGGTGACGCATCCAAATTTTTGAACATCAAACCAACAAGGGGAGGCAATGTCATCTTTGGTGACAACAACAAAGGAAAAATTATCGGCATTGGTTCGGTAGGCAAAAATCCTTCCTCCTCTATTGATGATGTTTTGTTGGTTAAAGGTCTCAAACACAATCTCTTGAGCATAAGTCAATTATGTGACAAGGGAAATCGTGTTATTTTCAATTCTAAGTATTGCTCGGTAGAACGCCTTAGTGACAATGAGGTAATTTTACAAGGTAATAGAATTGATAATATTTATATGGTTGATTTAGATAATACTTCATCAAATATTGCTAAGTGCCTTATGAGTAAAGAGGAAGATACATGGCTATGGCATCGTAGAATAGCTCACATTAACATGAGTCACTTGATTAAATTGATCTCTAAAGACTTAGTAATTGGCATTCCAAAAATTAAGTTTGAAAAAGACTCTATTTGTGATGCATGTCAAAAGGGAAAACTAGTAAGAGCTTCATTCAAGTCTAAGAATATAGTTTCTACGACTCGACCCTTACAACTTTTGCACATGGATCTCATTGGACCTTCTAGGACGAAAATTTTGGTGGAAATTATTTTGTCTTTGTTATTGTTGATGATTATTCTAGATTTACGTGGACATTTTTTCTTACTCACAAAAGTGAGGTATTTAATGTTTTTAGAAAATTTGCTAAAAAGGTCCAAAATGAAAAGAATTGTAATATTGTAGCTATTAGAAGTGACCATGAGGGAGAATTCGACAAAGATGAATTTGATGTCTTTTGTGACGAACTCGGCATCGATCATAATTTCTCAGCCCCACGTACACCACAACAAAATGGAGTGGTGGAACGTAAGAATAGATCTCTTGAAGAGATGGCTAGAACTATGATCAATGAGGCAAAAATTCCTAAGTATTTTTGGGCCGATGCCGTAAGTACCGCTAGCTACGTTTTAAATCGAGCCGTCATTAGACCGATACTTATGAAAATGCCCTACGAATTATACAAAGGAAGAAAGCCAAATCTTTCCCATCTTCGCATCTTTGGTTGCAAATGTTTTGTTCATAATAATGGAAAAGACACTTTAGGAAAATTTGATGCAAAATCCGATGAAGGCATCTTCCTTGGTTATTCTTTGCGTAGTAAAGCCTATAGAGTCTATAATAAACGCACTTTAACTATTGAAGAATCACCACACGTGGTCTTTGCCGAAAATAACTTTCGCTTGCCGAGAAAGGATATTTGTGATGATCTTGCAGATTCGTTAGAAAGAATCCATCTTGACGATGATGAAGGTCCAAGCCATACCAAGAAGGATGATGGTGAGAGGCCTCAAGAGGCGCAAAACGAAGAACAAGAGGAGTTTCCTAAGGAGTGGAGAACATCTAGAAATCATCCACTTGACAAGGTAATCGGTGACATTAATCGAGGGGTAAGTACTCGAAACACTCTTAGGAACACAATCACTCACATGGCTTTTGTTTCTCAAATTGAACCAAAAACCATTTCCGAAGCAATTAACGATGAACATTGGACATTGGCTATGCAAGAGGAGCTTAACCAATTCAAACGGAATGACGTTTGGGAATTGGTGCCAAGACCCGATAATCATACGATAATTGGTACGAAATGAGTTTTTCGAAATAAGTTAGATGAAAATGAAGTAATCACTAGAAACAAAGCTAGGCTCGTAGCTAAAGGCTACAATCAAGAAGAAGGCATTGATTTTGAAGAAACCTATGCACCGGTAGCACGTCTAGAAGCAGTTCGTTTACTTCTTGCTTTTGCATCATCTATGAATTTTAAACTTTTTCAAATGGATGTTAAGAGTGCCTTCCTCAATGGTCT